>OW679200.1:2724119-2920171 GCA_940337035.1 Agriotes lineatus | reverse complement strand
GGTTGAGCATCTTCTTCCTCTTCGTACCCACTTCTTCAGAATTCTCTTCTTTAGCATCTTCGTATACCGACAGATTTTTAATGACAGCTTCGACTTGTTCAACTCGAAATTTAAGACAAACTTCAGGAGCAGGACCGTTAGTTCTAACTGAAGTAAGTCCACTCTTACTTCTCTTCCATCTCTGTTCTTCAGGGGTCTTGTAAACACCATACCAAGTCTGAACTTAATAATAGGTTTAGAGCAAATACTGTTATGCTGCTACTGCTGCTGTGGATGGAAGTGAATCAAGATTCAACTTGCTTTTTGTCACCGATCTGGCGAAATGTTGGTACCGGAGAAAAACCAAAGAGCTATTATTGTTTGAGAAGCTCCATACAGTGCAGTTAAGAATTGTTTTTCTGCTGCAGCATTGTCGAGATCTACACTTTTTTCCTTGAATACTTACAGTCTGGTTTAATTCATTAAAATTTTGACGTATCTTCAGGATGCTTTACTTGTACGAAGATTGCGGACGTCGTGTCACAGCCGCTGAAAACGTGCAGAAACAATATCTGATCTTTCGCTGCTTGTTCAACCTGCAAATTTTATAGAGGGTAAACTTTTTTTGCAGTTCTACTATTGCCTGGTTTAAGGAATAAATATTTGGATAACATTTCGCTAGTGCTACGAAGAGAAAGTGGAGATCGATATCTTCTCCTACGATTAAAACAGGATTAAATGATGACATATTGATCGCTGTCCTTACCATCAAGTGTGAGCATATTCTATTAACTGTTGAACGGTAAAATTTGATTTCCTGAATTTCTCTTGGTTTTTTTCGTTAGCTAGAAAACTTACCTGTGGATTTGTCGTGATAATCGACTTTTGATCGGAGAAGCAGTTCAGCACTTTTCGGGATTTTATTTTCTGCATCAGCTGGATATCCGGCGAATACAATCATTGATTGTAATGTCTTTGCACATACTGTATGTACTTGACTGCTTGGAGAACTCAGATATTAGCAGATAATTATTAACTAATCAATAACGAGCACAATTTTGAGTAACAAGGGAGCATTTATGCAATTTTAAAAAATACACTCTAATTCACGTTAACTGCAAATCTATTTACTTCATCAAATATTTTTTGAAAAAAACTTCTAGAGAATTTAATACTCCACATTTTTTATAATAACTATTTTTTATCTAAGAGATAATGAAAATGAGATACTATAAAAAATCTGTAGATAGCTTTACTCAAAACTTCCCACGTAAGTGCACATTGTGACTCTAAAGAATTTTAAAAATAAAAAAAACTAGGGCAAAAATATTTTAACGTTTCTAATAATACTGCAACAATAACAGGAAACACTTGCTGATTAGCAAATCAGTTTTAAAATGAAAATGAAAACGTTATAGGCGAAGAGCTTCGAACCGCAGCGCCTGCGAATGCGATTCGTTGCCCATTTTTCTTTCTTACAACAATTAACCTGTATCTGTTGGATCCCATTTTCGCCAAGGGTAAAGCCTTACCTACGTGCAAATTATAACTGTTATCTATATCTCAGTTAAAGCCAAAATAAACCAAACTGATTTTTTAAGGTGCTTACCCTGTATATGTTCGGTCTGAAATATGCCCTTTTTTGTCAAGGGTAAAGTCTGAACTATGTAAAATATTACTTTTATTTAAGTAATAGTTCTTGAGTTAAAGCAAAAATTGGCAGAATCTATTTTTTAAGGTGCTTCCCTTGTATATATTTTATCGAAATTTTCTCGGTTTTGTGTCAGGAAAACATATAAGTCGCCAGAAAAGTATCGTCCTCCTCCAACAAATACTTTTTGAGTTATGCCGGAAACAGACGGACAGACAGATACGCATACAGATAAACAGAAAGACAAGCGGAATTGAGAAATCTTGTTTTTCGTCATCTAGGGAATCTGAAATGTGAAGATCTGAAGAAATCACGTAACTGTTTTTTTTGCGATTACAATACCTTCGTCGAGGGAAGTAAAAATTGAGTTTAGACGCCATGTATCCAAGGTCGCAAATTTAGTATGTTATTCAGGATATGAAACTGTGCTAAATGGCCAATTTGCAAAACTTCTTGATTTTATCAAGACAAAAATGCCTATTGCCTGGCCTGTTATAATGAAAACTATTAAAAGAGGAAAACTACAATATTTAGGCCACATCGTATTGCAAAAATGTGTTACTGAGAAACATCGTGCGAAGGCAAAATAAGGGAAGAAAAATCCTAGAATGACGAAACACTATCTGGCTGCGAGTGGTTCCGTTGCACTCCAACTGAACTTTTTAGAACATAAGTTAATACAGTCAAATTGGCCAGAAGAAGAAAAGAAGAAGGGACTATACATTTTAAAAATTTTAAAAACCTGTAAATAGCCTGACATTTCAGGGATCACTCTCAATCTATTTTATGAAACTTGTCCATTTGACTGTATCTTGAGAGACGCCCACACCTTATAACTATTTCAATATTAAAAATCTGGTGTGATACACTCACACAACTTCCTTTTACAGTGATCTTATAATTAGTCAAAAATTTGATTTTTAATTTTAAGCATTTGTCAAAAATTTTCAAAAATTACAAATTCTACAAAAACGGTACAAAATAGAGCCTTAGTTGAAGAGACAAATTTTCTCTAAAATTTTAAGCTGAATTCAAACATGTAATAATATACTGGGTGTTCTATTTAAAATAGGAAAAAAAAATAGAAAAAAGCAAAAGAAACCCATTTTAGAAGTATTCAACTGGAAAATCACCTATCTCACATCAATACACTTTAAAAATGTAATAAAAATGTGAAGTTTGAAAAAATCGTTAGAGCGGTTTTTGAAAAAATCGAAAAAAACCTCAAAAATCACAAGAGCAAACACCTATAGAGCATCCAGTAAACACAAAAACATTAAAAAAAAATTTGAAGTTGGCATATTCATGCAATTTTTGCATTGGGGATTCTGTATTTTGATTTGCAAAGATTTCCACACCTCTATACAAACAGATTTGAATTTAAAAATGACAATCAATATATCTGATTGTCAGTGTCAAAGTAGATATTTTTCTAGAAAATCGCATCTGAAGTTTTATAAAATATAATAAAAATACCTATTAATAACCGCTACGTCAATAGTATCCAACACAGTATTTGTGTAATACCCTTAAAAGTAGTTAATTACAACATTTATGACAGATGGGATGTAAATCTCACACCCTTAATCTATTTGTTGTAGTAAATTTTGTAAGTCTTATACAAAGATAAATTTTGAAAGTACACTCATGAAATTTTAGAAATCAAAGGCCACTTTGTGTTTTTATGTTTACTGAACAGACTATACTTCCGCTTATGCGATTTTCTTCAAAAGCTTGCTGTCGCATCTAGATAGTACACAAAACGTATATATGAAGTTTCAACGCCATCCCTCTTTTCGTTTTCGAGATATTCTGTTCACAGGCACACAGACAGACAGACCAATGAAAAAAAAATGTTTTTTGGGATCAGGGGACTTTAAAACGTGAAGATCTGTTGAAATCTCAATTTCGAATTTTTGGGGTGAATCCAATACTTCCTTTATCGTAAAACGAAGTAAAAAAAAACGCAAAGAATCAAAGCACCAGTTTGTGTTTGTATTACAAATGAACAATCTTCGATGTTAATATTCCCTATATATAGTATAGTTTGTCATGGCACAAGTTATATAACTTTTATTGCAACAAGCACACCACCACAACTTTAATTTCTACAGAAATTCAAATCCTAAAAACCATATTTTGCAATTAAATAAGGGTGGAAGTGTATTTGCTATCCTATATTTATAAATTTTCCATACTGGTTAATCGATAGAGTGGACTGTAGTTTAGAAATAAATAAAACTCGGACGTAATAGTTGTAAAGTGTAAGAGTAGCTGAATACTTGAGTACCTGTTTACCGCAACCACCCTTGAGCAATGCCTTGACAAAGTGGCCGAGTCGTTTGCTATTTAGCGATAGCTGCAAGTGGGCACTTATTCAAGTGTGTGACTATATTTCTACACTTACCAGGATAAATTCAAGAGTTGAAAATATAGAGAATAACCCTTTGTCTTCTTAGGTAAATGTAAATTTAATATTTAAAAACCAAAATAATTTACTAATAATTGTTTTCTGTATTGATAAGGAAATTTTGTAATGGGTGCGTGGGCGCGCGAATGGTTTGAACCCAGAACAAAAACACTTGTAAACCGGTAGAAAAACGTTTATTGTAAAAGAAGATGCTACGAATTCGTACTCACCGAGGATGGGCTGTAACTGACCACAGCTTATGCCAATCCCGTTAGTTATATTCGAAAGGGGTGAATATCCCTTTGGAGAATTCGCAGTCCCGTTATGTCAGGGCGTGTGAAGCCAGCAACATTCCCGTTAGATGGAGAGTTCAACGGTGAATTTTACAGTTAGGAATGTTACCTATTCCAGCCCTTTGTCGGGGGTAGTGAACTACTGCGAATTACACCAAAGGAATTTTGTGTATCTATTATCGCCACAGATACCCCCTTGCTAGTGATTGACTATCACATATACTTAGTCAGTTTGAGATCACGATACAGAAAGATTATATACAAGGAAATGGAAAAAACATATTTACAAATAAGACATATCTACAAACACAAAATATTCACACAAAAGAAACAAATATATACAAAAATGAGTTACATGCTAAAATGGTAAATGCAGGATACGTTAGTGTCAAGAATTGTTTATATGCGAGCACTGAGCATTGCTATCGCGAACGAACACATCAGTTATCGAACAACACACACTTACACTAAACCGACCTGGAGTCGTTCAGGAAATCGAACCTTGCGACCAGAACGCGTAGCTGGCGTCTCCGTAGGCTGCTGTTCCTCTGGTTGTGGCTGTATTGACGTGTTGCGTTCTTCTTTGGGCTCGTCGTCGTGCTGCATAATGTACGCTGGCTTCAGCCGATCAATAGAAACCGTGACGTTCTTACCTTTGAGGGCAACGGTAAACGTTTTGTTGTTTCTATTGATCACTGGGTATGGGCCTTCGTATGGTAGTTGGAGGGCTGCTTTGGGAGCGTCGTGGCGGATGAAAACGAACTTTGTGGATGCTAGGTCCTTGAATACAAAATTCTTTTTGTTTTCATGCCGCGTTCCGGTGATCGGGCGAAGCTTTTCGAAATGTTGTCGCAACTCTTTAGCAAAATCCGACGTTTCGCTACTTCCGAATGCTCTTTGTGTACGCGGGACCAGAAAGTCTGCAAGAAGTCGCAGGGGCTCGCCGTAAACAAGTTCTGCTGTTGTTGCTTCTAGATCCTCGCGCCAAGCTGAACGAATTCCCAGTAGTATGGCAGGTAATATCCCGGTCCAATTTTCTGTGGAATGGCACCGAATAGCTGCCTTCAATTGTCTGTGGAATCGCTCTATTAAACCGTTAGCTTCTAGATGGTAGGCGGTTGTTCGGAGGTGACGGGATCCTAACAGAGTATTGAGTTCTCTGAAAAGCTGTGACTCGAATTGACGTCCCTGGTCCGTTGTAATGCGCAGCGGAGTGCCGAATCTTGCGATCCAGCCGGCGAAGAAAGTTCGTGCAACAGTTGTAGCTTCAATGTTTTCCATTGGAAAAACTTCAGGCCAGCGGGAAAACCGATCGATACAGGTCAGGCAGTATCTGAAGCCTTTTGATACTGGTAGGGGTCCCACGATGTCCATATGTAGGTGCTCGAACCTGGAGGATGGTGGTACAAAAGTTCCAATTGGAGCTGACACGTGCCTGGATATCTTTGAGCGCTGGCATTGCAAGCAGCTGCGGGCCCATTTTCTGCAGTCCGATTTCACTGACGGCCAAACATAACGTTGAGTTATTAATTTGACCGTCGCGTTGATTCCGGGATGCGACAGCTGATGGAGCGAATTAAATACAGCTTTCCGAAATTGTTGCGTGATGAATGGACGTGCAGTGCTGGTGGATAAATCACAATAGATGGCGATGTCCGTCTCTGGTAAAACAACTTGTCGTAACTGCAATGGTGAGCTTTCTTGAAGAAACGTTTGCAATTCCTCATCAGTTGATTGCGATTTAGCCAGGGCTTGGAAATCGATACTTTGGGCGAGTTCTTCTATCCTGGATAATGAGTCTGCCACGATATTGTCTTGTCCCGAGATGTGACGAATGTCCGTCGTGTACTGGCCGATAGAATCAAGATATCTGAATTGCCGTGGGGAACATTTGTCTGTTTTCTGACGAAAAGCAAAGGTTAGCGGTTTATGGTCGGTGAAAACAGTAAACTCTGTGCCTTCAATCATGTGTTTAAAATGTTTTACGGCTTTATAGACTGCTAGAAGTTCTCTGTCGTAGGCTCCGTACTTCCTTTCGGCGGTGCTCAACTTTGCAGAGAAAAATCCTAGGGGTTGCCATTGCTCGTTTACGCGCTGTTGTACGACTGATCCAATTGCGAAGTCGGACGCATCTGTAAAGATGGACAGATGTGCATCCGGGACTGGATGGGCTAGTAACGTTGCGGACGCGAGACTTTCTTTGGAAGCCTCGAATGCTGCGATGGTTGCGTCAGTCCAAATAATTGGTGTTTTGCCCTTGATATTGCCCTGCAGCAGGTCGTTAAGGGGTGCTTGAATTGTTGCAGCTTTAGGGATGAAGCGTCTATAAAAATTTAGGGTGCCTAAGAACCGGCGAAGTTCTTTCGCTGTATTTGGGCGGGTGTAGTTCCTAATAGCTTCAATTTTACCTGGGAGAGGTTGAATTCCTTGTTCAGATACCAAAAAACCTAGGAATTGAACTGTCGGTTCTTTGAAAACGCACTTGGAGGGGTTGATAAGTACACCGTATGATTTTAGGCGGTTGAAAAGCTGGTCTAAGTGCTGCAGGTGTTCTTTCTCGGTTTCTGATGCTACCAGAATGTCATCGATGTAGACATACAGGAAATCCAATCCTCGCAATACTTCATCCATAAAACGCTGGCAAGATTGAGCTGCGTTGCGAAGACCGAATGACATAAGCGGGAACTCGAACAAACCAAATGGGGTGGTTATAGCGGTTTTGCAGATGTCTTCCTCTGCAACGGGGATTTGGTGATAAGCCCGCACCAGGTCCAAGGTAGAAAATATTTTCTTCCCTTGGAGGGTTTGGGCGAAGTCTTCTATGTGTGGCACCGGGTACCTGTCGGGGATGGTTCTCGCGTTGAGAGCCCGGTAGTCGCCGCAAGGTCTCCACTCGTCGCCTTTTTTAGGAACCATGTGTAAAGGCGATGACCAGCTACTTTCGGAAGGACGCACCGCTCCCATTTGCAACATGATGTTGAATTCTCGCTTTGCCTGGTTGAGTCGGTCCGGTGCTAAACGCCTGGGTTTGCTGAATACAGGGGGTCCTGGCGTCGTGCGAATGTGATGCCTGGTTTGGTGCTTTGGTTCCAGTGGCGTCCCAGAAGGTTTTGTGATCTCCGGGTACTGTAGGAGGAGCTGGTGGAACGGCGATGATGATCCGGAAACAGCTCGAATCTGCAGCAAGCAGGAATCGCACTCCGCTACTTGGCCCTGAGTGGTGAGGTCGGTGATCCCGTCGATGAGGCGGTGGTTGCGGATGTCGACGAGGAGTCCATAGTAATCCAAGAAATCGACTCCAATAATGGGTTTGGACACATCAGCGATAACGAAACGCCATGTAAAATCGCGTCGGAGACCGAAATTTAGACGAAGTGTCTCAAAACCATACGTCGCGATCGTGGAACCATTTGCCGCATAAAGCTCGTAGTGAGTTTTTATACGGCGTCCTGGGATTCGCGTACGCGGAAACACGCACAGATCAGCACCAGTGTCTATTAAAAATTGCATTTTTGTTGCAAAGTCTGTCACAAACAGGCGGCGAGGTTTTGCTTCGAAATCGCTAGCCACCGTTAGCGACTCGGCTGGTCGTTTCCCGAGAATGTACAAGGCGAAGTACATTTTTGCGCTGAATTTCCGAACCTACGGTGGTACCAGCATACGCCACTGTTTTCGCGAGATTGGCTGCGATTTCGTGAACGCGATCGCGAATTTCGGCTGTCGCGGCGCGGTCGATAAGGTTGATTGGAGGCTGCCGTTGCTGCAGAAATTTCTTGACGCAACGACGTTGTTGCTTCAGCAATCCTCGAGGCTACGAAGACGGTGAGCCTTTGAAACATTGCTTCCATCGGGTCCACCTGGTGCACCTCCGCTATGCGTCCGCGGGTTGAAGTTTCGGCGATGGCGTCGGCTAAAGTAGCTACGTCGTCGAGGGCGGTGTTAGATTGGGTGGCTAAAATTGCCTGTGTGGCCGCAGGCAAGCGACCTAGCCAGAGAGGGCGAAGAACGTCGTCTGGGACTACTGTTCCCGCTAATCCACGTAGGTGCCTGAGAAATTGCGACGGCTTTCGGTCGCCTAATTCTTCGTGTTCTAGCAAACGGCGTACTTTATTTTCTTGGGAGTCGCTTAAACGGGCAATTAGTTCGCTTTTCAGTTTTGCGTACTTCTGCGTTGGGGGCGGGCGCGTTAAAATGTCTCTCACGGCGAGATAAAACTGATTTTCGATTTGCGCGAACCACATTTCTGGATCTTCAGACCAGAAAGGCGGAAGTCGCACAGCTACACGATCGAGAGCGGCGGGTGGTATAAAACTCGCGGACGCGGAACTAGGATTTGAGAGTGAATATGTTGGCGTCGTAGCTGTCGCCATTGATGTAGACGCGGTTTCATTTAGAGCTTCGGTGGAAGGCATTACTGTCTTTGCGTTTCGTAATGTTTTATACTGAAACTAACACTAGCTTGGGTTGCTAAAATGTTTTTGCACTCGCGCACTATACTCGGCGAATTTAATTTACGTCGGCGTAACCAATTTATGGGTGCGTGGGCGCGCGAATGGTTTGAACCCAGAACAAAAACACTTGTAAACCGGTAGAAAAACGTTTATTGTAAAAGAAGATGCTACGAATTCGTACTCACCGAGGATGGGCTGTAACTGACCACAGCTTATGCCAATCCCGTTAGTTATATTCGAAAGGGGTGAATATCCCTTTGGAGAATTCGCAGTCCCGTTATGTCAGGGCGTGTGAAGCCAGCAACATTCCCGTTAGATGGAGAGTTCAACGGTGAATTTTACAGTTAGGAATGTTACCTGTTCCACCCCTTTGTCGGGGGTAGTGAACTACTGCGAATTACACCAAAGGAATCTTGTGTATCTATTATCGCCACATTTGTTAAAGCAGCATTTTAAAATGTGTATTAAATTCTTTACGAACACTGAACTTCGTGTGGTAAATAGACAAACAATAAAGCAATGTTTTCCTTTTAATATAGAATTGACATTAAACAACTAGGAAAATCATGGTAGGATAGCCGAAGATTAACAACAGTCATGTAGCATTTTCTGATACCTTGCATTTTGATATTAATGGTTATTAAAATGTTTGAATGCCACAAAAGAGTGTTCGATTTTAGAGAAGGATTTAAACTAGACAAGAAAAAGCAGCCACAGTTAATTTATGTTTGGTTAAGCTTCTTGTTTTTGCCGCTAAAGTTTAAATCGTTCTACTGCATTCCTATATATCAAACTACTAAAACTCTCCATGAACTTCCACTTGCAGATGCTTTTAAGCGCATTAACGACATTGCACCGCCTTCAATTAGAAACCCACATAAACGAACTCATCTCCAGCATGTAGCAAGTCAAACACAAGTCTAATTATACATAATGTTCAGTAGCAACTTCCACCCCCTTTAAGATGTTGCTTTCCCAACCACGACATGGCAGCTCTAGTTTCAATCTCTTAAGTTGCACTAACATGTACCTACTCGTAATCTTGGAAATTTCGTTATTTATATAACCACCATACATTAAATATTCTGTTCAAAGAATTACCATTTGATGCGGTTGCGTCAAACAACATTAATTAAATTAACAAGTACTAGATGAATGCGCTGTAAGTTTAAGTCCACGGAAGTGGTTAGTTTGTAGTTCGGAGTAACTCAACTAATTTAACGTTCAACGGTTTCAGTCATGGTGGATTTAATTCAAACATTTTTTGCTTTCAGTGCTTTTATTTCGAATACGATCTCATTTTCTGTTAGAGCTGGTTTTACTATTTTAAAAACTCTATCAGAAAAGTATGATCTTTAGAAGGTTTTTGTAAATAATATCCGCATGTAAAAGTGTTTGAATAAGTATTTAAATATGAGACAAGAGACGAAATAAAGCAATAATTTAGTTATAATATGTGATATCACATTTCTATACATTGCATATTAGATACTACATTTGAGCTGTTACAATCTTGACGAGTTGCTGTAGCTATTAAAATTATTAATAATGTTTCTAACAAACGGTTTTTAAAAGAGTACCTACAGTGTGTTTTACTTCTCACTTTCAAATTTGTCCATAAAACGAAGCCTACTACGATCTTTCGTATCTATTTTCAATTGCACTACTACACTACTGCTGCATCAATCTTATTTAAAATATAAAAAGAACCCTTTTAAATAATAACAATATAATCAGTGTTTTGTTTTCGCATTGTAACTATATTATGACATCTAGTCTTCAACTTTCTTTCTATATTGTCAGAATCATTATTCCATGCCTGTTACATCGTAACTGAGCTCATTTAGATTAATTTTTAAAATTTTCTGGTGAAAATCGTACGACACTCATTAATGACCAATAGAAAAATTAGTTCACGAGCCGTATCCAAGACAACAACAAAATTTCTTGGAAATTTTTTGTAGGTAGATATTACTTCTTTTTAGGGTTTGTGTCGTTACGATTTTCTTACCGAATCTGCATTCGAGCATTAATTCATATCCGGAAATTATTTTTCGTGCATTCAACAACGTCCTAATTTGCCCTCGCGTCCCGCTCGGGCAAATTAATACGACGTTGTTGGAACGCATTCAAAAAAATTTCCGGAAAGAATTAATGCTCTTATGAGATTATATGTGATAATTCTAAATTTATCTGCATACACCACAAACATTCTGAAATTTTTACTCTTAGAGGTCTATAGAATTTCATCTTTACCTATTTTTTCATGGCAATCTCCCACTGCTTTTGTCATGTTCAGTTTTAATAGATTTCGATTCACTTATGTTAAAACTTTATAAAATCTGATTTTCTCTTCTTACACTGTTTCTTCACTGCTGTTATTGTTTGTCTTCCTTTTATTCTACTATAGCATAAAGTCTCCAATATTATGTTAAACTTTTTGTCGAAATTCTTTACCAAACCAGAAACATGGTTCAAACATTTTATTGTCGCTTAGAATGTTGAAACCCGTTTCATTTTGTTTCTTGATCTTGACATCTCCACTCTCTACTTAATCTTATACTTTATTGTAGGTATATCCTAAGTTCCTCTTATATTCTAGACTTTTCCTTGTGTGGTTTAATATTTTCAATACCCATTTCTCGCTTAGTTGCAGGAATGTGATTCTTACCCTTAACATCATGTATTAGTTTTTCTTTACGTTTTCGTGGTTCCTGGAATGTCTTATCTTCGCTATCCCGTATATGTAGCGTATTATTAATACACCGCTCTTGAGAACCTATTTTCACATGGTTTCCTCCTATGGTCACCAATTATAATTTTTCTTTATTTAACTTTTTCTTGCTTATTATTGATTTGGCGTGACCAATTTGTAATTTTGTCACGCACATATTTGGACTGATTTTAAACTTCTCTGTCTCTATTTTTTTAATGAAATTTTCAACAATATCGACTTCGTTGTATGTTTTAGGGTGAAATTAGTTATATGGATATTATATTTTTCTGTACCACGTGGGCTTCCATATGTTAATTGCAATGGTTTTTAACGTCGATTTACTCATACCTGTAGTTTCTCTCTCTTAAGTAAACTTATTTGGAAATAAATAATAAAGGTAGTTCTAAACTTCTACCCGCAAATGCTGAAACCTATAAATATCACTTTTCCAATTTTTCGATTATTAATTTCTAATTACTTATTTGTGCAACCTATAGCTTTAACACAAAAATGTTTTATAGTTCTTGAGTCGTTTTTCATGAAAATGTACTTCCACAAGCTACACGTTTACTTTTTTGTATATCATATATGTAAATATTATATTTGTAGTTAACTGCTTATTTTTAGGGAAGCAAGAAAACACTGTGTTAAAGATCGCTCAATTTTTGCGAGCAGTTCTTTTAAAATGGACATTGTAGCCAACCTTTATACAAACTCTTTAAACTTTACATGTAGAATGTTTCCCAACCCCGAAAGTGTTAACGTTTTTGCTGACGTGTTAGATGTATTAGGGTAGCTTCAGAGTTCCGTAACCCAAATAAAACATTCCCTCACAGGCGGATTTATGATTACGGATTGCAGCTTTTACCCACAACAAAAAATGTTTGAATAACAGTAAGGTGGAGCTGTAAATAATTTTCCCTAAACTTCTAAAGAAGTTAAGCACATATAGTAAAAAATTAGCCTGGCTTATAATGTAAACTTCTTCAAAACTAAAATCCTAAAAAGTTTAATATAATGCGACCTTGAACTATCTATTCCCACACAGAAACGACTTATATCTGTTACCTAATGCTCTGCATGGCAAATAAACTTAGTTTGGCCGCAAACTTTAATCATAAATAACAAGAAAAGGCAAAATGCAATGCGGCTTTCCATGTCAGTTACTGTGATTGACAGAAAATCCCTCTTAACTCTACGTTGATGGACGTAATCCGATTGGAATCCATCAGTTTCGGCCAGACCCGTTTCTTCTTGTTTCTCCCCAATATCTCTGCCACCATTTATTACGATTCTACACCCACATCCTGATTTCGTGTTCGCAATTTTTTCTGACCGTGTTCGTTTGCATGTTTTGCAAACCAAATTCTTACAAATGGCGACACGATGTAGGCATATACATCAATATTTGCAAATGGAAGTACTTTTATATCGGATTGCACAGAATAAGTTTATTAAATAGACAAACAGTCCTGATTTATTGTTTAATCTGTCATTGTTCAGCATTTACTATTTTGATTTGTTTTAAAGTTTTCCGACTATATGTGATTGCTATTATTTTCAGCACTAAGCCATATACTTGCAACGCAATGGAAGGAAACCCGAATTTCTCTTGCTACTGATTATCTCGTAATATAATGTTTCCAATTAAAATTATTCACAAAGCAATTAGTTACATAAGGAAAAACTAATTATATCGTCAAATTAAAAAGTAGAATCTTAGGAAAAATTTAAAATGCTATAAGCAAATATTCAATTATCTTAACCATAAATGTACAAAAGGCAATGTTCTATGATCTCGATGCGTTTTGCTCGAAAATTTGCTGATGCTACCCTCGAGTGTTTTTACAGTCAGATACAAAAAGTAAACTATGCATTTTAAAAATGTTCAGATATACAGAATGTATTCTAATAGATTAATTTGTATGGTATGGTACTGCTTTGATCGCAGTACCCCGATAATCGCAAAATGTAGTATCAAGTAGAACACTTACAGTAGAGTAACTATTTTTAAAACCAGTTTTAAAGTTATTATTGGCACAGGTACAGAAGTGTCTCCATATTTTTTCTTATCCTTGCTTGTCAGCTTGTGGCATTAACGACAACCCAAATTAGTATTTCTACGCATAATAATGCGTCCAAATTTGCAAATCGCTAATACGCCACATTCAGCGTTTGAACCGCTTGAGTGCGCGGATTGAAGATAAACCAGCGATGCGCGATGACCCGTACAGAAGAGATTCTAGCAATCGTTTTCAAATTCCCCTAGAAAAAGTTCAGATAAAGGGACCCAGAAAGATATAAAACGAAGGCACCCAGGCTGATAAAGAGACTTTGATCCAGCGACCCGTCTAGGCAGCTCTAACAGGAGGAGATGCCTGGTTCTACGCCCTATGGTCTTAGCCGCAGCTGGTCTGAGAACCAGATCTGTTCGAAGAAACCTTGCAGAACCGTAAGAGACTTGAGTCCCTAGACTCACTTAGAAAACCTTTTAAGAGCACCTGATCACAAACTCCAAATGTCCTAGCATATTTGTGTGGCACCTAAATATATTGTCTTGGAAGCAGATCGTAGCACTTCGAGGGCCATAAAAATTGGGTCCAAAGACCGTCTAGTATCAGTACTATCCGATTCACCTCCAAGCAGCACCTCAAGAAGGGTTGTTGTTGTATCTACCTTTAACAATTAAGTTATTCAATATTACTAGGTTAGCAGGTGTTTATTACTAATTCTTTGTGCCAACTACGTAAAATATTGTATATGAATAGATAGATAGCAACAGATTTATTTAATAAATCGGTATTAATCTTTACGATTTTACTCATTCATCATCTGCAAGGGTCTGTTTTCCAAGACCGTCAATCTTTTCCTATTAACATCTACCACCAAAAAAATCACTGATACTTTGCATCCTGATCAGTACACTTGCACAAAGGAAGAAAAGTATAGGACTAAATGAAATCGCATCCACTCAGTTAATAGCTCAGTGTTTTTAAAAATGTATTTGAATCTCTAACAGATAGGTTTTTAGTCTCCTCTGCCTTGAATTAATTAAATATATAATGCTGCAATAGAAAATGTTATTACCAGAATTTTGGTATTAAAAAATTTTTTGAAAACGTTTTTTTAGCCCAATTTGATTATTTAACGCCGATTGCAAAAACTTCATGGAAGGACTTAACGCTGTAGATAAAACTGGGGTTTATTCACAAAACATTGTTCCTGGGGCTCTTAAAAAACTATTGAGGTGACCATTTTATTTCCTAGACTTTACACCAAAGGTCAATCACCCAGTTTCTAAATTAAGGAACACCTGTCTCTAGAAATGTCACATAAAAGATATTTAAAATAGTTTTATTCTGTCAATATCTTCCCTGCTATGCTCTACAAATAACAATCGTAATAATAATTTTATTCATTTATCCCACGAAATTAAACAATGCAGAATAAACAGAATTTGATAATGTAAATAGAAGATGATGAAAAAGGAAGAGCTCAAGGAATAAAGGAAAGAAATATAACACAGAATATAAATTTAATGAACTTTACCAAGATAACAAAACAAGATGCCATACACGTTATTACCAGCACACATAACTCGAAACCCCTGGAGGAGATAACTACTGGATTAAGAAGTTCACGGCTATTCACGAAGAATTTTCTAAATATTCTTATGGTACATTAAGAGCAGCTTTGGCTGAAGATTAAATGTAAAAATAGAATTTGGGAGATCAATACAATCAATTTAGAAAATATTAAAAAGAATTGGCTGTTTGAATGAAGTTCATTAAAAGAATTCGAATTTGAGGCAAATTAAGATGAAAGGGATAACATTTGAGTATTCTGTAGAGATTTTGAAAACTATAAAGTAAATACATGCTCATATCACACATGACAAATGTAATTTGTATTAAAATAATATAGTGAAGTAGGTAAGACTCAAATAAATTTAATTTATAGATGGCAGGAATAATTAGAACATAATAGTTAAGCAGATTTTGTTACGATTATTATAATAACAACTCATAGAAAAATACCTTTTGCATATAATTTTTCGGTCTGAATAAAAACATAGAAATTACCCTATTTTTTAATATGTTAGTGTGTGAAAACATTTAAAAGGGGTTTAACAAAATCTACGAGGTGAAAATTAAGATAAATATAAAGAATATTATTATTAATGAAGTAACAGTTATTGAAGAGAATGGGAAGGTCGTAAAATTAGATAGAAGCAAGAAGAAAATAAGATTTGAATGGAATTAGTTTATTTTGAATAATTGAATTGATAAGAAGTTACAGTGGTTTGAGAATTGCTGGGTTTGTTGAGGGTGTACTGAGGACACGTGGATCTGTTGACAGAGGATAGCAGAGGGACTGCTGGATTCGAGCTTTTTTGTTCGTTACTGACCACAGAGGTTGCTGAAGTTTGGAGCTAAGGAAGAAGGATATTAATTGGGGATCATCTGTGGTAACAAACTTGCCGTTAAGCTGTCAGAAGAAGGGAGTCTCTGGAAGGTAGCAGTATCACTAGTGAAGTAGAATGGGATCTTTCCTGCTAGCAGCCAAGGGTTTGACAAGTTGACAGCTGTTGTCAATAAGCAGTGCATCACAGCAGGACTAAATAGCGATCCGGGCTGTTGACATCAAAAGGAGTGCTGTCTTGGAGGTGATATTGGAACAGAAAGAGTGAAAGCAGTTCAAGGTGGGTTGTAGTTTTACCCTATCGATGCTATAGTAAATAAAAGACAATTTCAAAGGTACAATTAACTATAATCAAGTACTTACCGTATAATAGTGAGTCAATAAGATATAAATAGAATGCACATTTGTCATATTTGATTGAGACTATTAATAGCACATTGTTTGACGTGAAAGGTGGCAGTTGGTGTCATTACACAATTCAAACTCATTGTTAAAATAAAATTTATTTAACAAGCAACTAGCTAATCGAACCACCCTGAAAGAGTCTCAAAACGCTATTAATTTTAATAATTCTAATTTGGATATTCAAAGATATAATTCAATCTATAAATAAGAGCAGCCAGCATAATATATTAATATGTTTATTGCACATCCAGATCCGATTCCGCTATATTTAACATATTGTTTATCAAAAGATGAAGATGCTAACAATACAGCTAATTATCACCCCATCGCGTGTTTACCCACCATGTATAAAGTAACAACGTCATGTCTAGGCAATGCGATATATAAACACTGTGATGAACTCAACTTATTGGCCGATCATCTGATCAACAAAAGATATGTCGGAGAAAATAATAGGGCTCGAAAGAGCAATTAATAATAGATTCTGTTGTAACAAACCAGGCCTATAACAACAACTGTAGCATATACACTGCATACATAGACTACCGAAATGTCTATGATTCTATTCCGCACAGCGGGCTATTAGAAATATATAAAATCAATCCTGTGATCATAAATTTTTTTAAACAAGCTATAACAAGGTGGGAAACAATACTTAACCTATATGCACTTGAAAAGTGTATTGTTACTAAACCTATAAGCATCAAGCGTGGTATAGTCCAAGAGAATGTATTAAGTCCCCTTTGTTTTGTTTGGCTCTTAACTGGCTATCTACCATGTTAAATCTTACAAAAAAGGAATTTAATATCAGACGCGAAACGAAAACGATACAAGTATTATCCCATCTGATGTACATGAATGTTAGTAAAGTGTACAGTAGTTCAGAGCAACACCTTTTAAGTAGTACAGAAACATTTAGTAGAGACGTGGATATGAGTTTCGGAATTGAGACGTGTAAAACACAAAGTATCAACAAAGGCAAGAAGGAAAAGCGTCGACTACAATCTAGAGAACGCTCGGATAATAATAGAAGGTATACATGGAGGGTACAGACAAATATATTAGGTACATGATCAAGAAACTAGTTTTTTAATGTGTTTTAATGTTGTTTGAAATGGACTCAACGCCAATTCAAATAATTTCTTTTGGATTTTCCCTTTAACGAGCAATAGTGAGCAATAGTACTTCTTTTGTTGTTAAACTAGTATAAATTTTTTCATTTGTGATTCAGCCATCTCCAATACATAATGTATGAAAATGGCTTGAATAAATTAATGCTAAATAGTACGGAAATTTGGGATGCTACACTATTAAAAATATTTTTTTTTAGAAGTGGACACCGTACTAAAATTTTCAGCGTAGCAAAATACTGAAAATAAAACATAAATAAATAAATATCTTAAATAAACTACAAACACTACTCAGTACAAACAATAATGTTCGTATAAAATCAAAAAATATATTAAAAATGGATTATCTGATTTAATAAAACAAAATGAGATAGTATAATTATTACTCGTTTACAAATTGGCGAATTCTACGGGATTTTTCTAATAATACCATTTCCCTCCAAAATGCAGTGTTATTATAGGACGAATAAGTGAATGTATTTCGCATTTGAAAAAATGAGTACTTAACATAAACGATGATTGCACGCATAAATCACCCATTTAGTAATATTGCCGAAGCGCAGGATCCCATTTGCAGCAACAGCAAGCAATTAAAATTCCCGACGGTTTGTCCATATCGCTTTCCCTGGCATTTTACATGCAGTTTGCGCTGAATACAAAAGCATTTAGAGGTTTTATTATAACTGAAATTGGAATATCAGTTATTTGGAACCACAACATGTATTCATGTTATTGTTGGGAAACGTCGGCTGATGTTTGAACCGATTTCTACAAACTAATTTCTATACTGTACGATTGTGAGACAACATAGTTTAGTGCTGCCAACTAATTGCTTAGTCAAACAAGGTGCGCGTAAATGCAAAGCCATATTACCTATGTGGGTTAATACTTTCTGTGATAACAAATATTTTCCTACTGGCGCATTTTAAAGCAATCTGGAGAACAGTTGCAAAGAAATAAAAATATTGTTCATAGGGTCCTGAGCATAATTTCTTTTCGTTTTCTTAAGTAATACTAATAATGATTTTTCGTATGTGTATGTAAAATATTAATTTTTATCTGCATTAGAATAAATCCGTTACAAAGCAATAGAGGCCCCTCAACATAGTAGTGTTCATCCTATTTGTCATATTTATCAACCACTTTACGTTAATCTTTTTTGTCAAAAGAACCAAATTAGACTACATGCCAAATATTTATTTAATTGAGTTAGCTTGACAATATACACTAATGTATTGTAAACTAACGGGTGTACAGAAAGTCTTTGCTTCCTTGACGGCTATGGATTGTAAAGCGCATCTCTGTACAATCTCAGACGTCAAAATTTATTATTAATTTTTAATTAATTTTACAGTAAAATGTTTACTAAGGAACAAAAAACATTTATAGTGAAGTCTTACTTTTTCACAGTGGTCAACGGAATGAAAACGCAAACTGGAATTATTTTTATTAATTAAATATCATGGTAAATAATAGCAACTTTTCTCCTGAAGTTTTGAAAATAGTAGCGTGTTTTGAAGTAACAGGTTCTATAAATCACAGACGAAGAACAGGAAGACCTCATCGTAGAACTGAAAATGTTGTCGAACATGCAAGAAATGTGGTCCAGAAAGATCCGACAATTTTAGTACGACGGCTATCTCAACAAGTAGATTTAAGCATAGGATCGGCTGACACTCTTCTTTCACAAGACCTTCAAATGCACCCTTCAAATGTGCCAGGAATTGCTACCCCCATATTATCTAAAGAGAGTTACATATTGCCAGTGGTTTCAGGAAAATCTTAATAATGATAAAATTTTGAATAAAATTTTTTTAGTGACGAAGCATGGTTCCATCTAACTATATCAATTCTCAAAATATGCGCATGTGGAGCACTGAAAATCCACATTACTTCCGTGAAACCGGTTTATATCCTTTAAAAATTGGAGCATGGATACCTCTATCCAGAAGGAGAATCATTGGTCCAATCTTCTTTAACGGATATTTAAATGGAGAAAACTATCGGCATAATATTCTTGAACCGTTTATAAACCAACTCCATGACGATAAAATTCAAAATGGCTACTTCCAACAAGATTCTGCTAGACCACATGTTGCACAAGCTACTCTGGAATATTTGTGAAAATTCTACGATGATAAACTAATTAGTAAAGACCGATTTCTTCCAAGATCCTGTGATTTGACACCTTTAGACTATTTTGTGTTTCTATACCTAAAAAATTCAATTTTCAAAACTCCCGTGCACACCATAGACGACTTACGAGACAACATTACCAGACAATGTCAGCTAATTGATGAAAATACGCTGAAATATGTTTTTGAAAACATGAAACGCCGGATCAATTTATGTTTAAATGTTGCAGGCCAACATTTTCAGCATCTGCTGTAATAACTTTAATAAAAGACTGTGTCCTATGTTTAATATTCTTAGTTAAAATCATGTATTAGTATTTTATTGATTTAGTACTACATTATCACATTTTAAATAAGGAAAATTTTTTTGAAAGGTGTCGCTTTGAATGAGGTTTTATTTAAGGTTAGATGGTATCAAGACGGACACAGATATGCAATTTATAATCCATAGCCGCCCAGGACGTAAAGACTTTTTGAACACCCGTTATATAGATAGCAATAACTTTATAAAATATTTCATTTTAAAAAACACCTTTACAATAATTCCTCCTATGCTCATTACAACCGGATGCAATCTAACAACTTCAAACCTTGAAAGAGGTGTTTGCACAAGTTATTTGCATTAGCTTGGTGTAATTTCACCCCATATTTCCAAAATATTTTCATGCATTCTTTTTTCGTTATTCAGGTTTTCAAAAGACTCATTTTTAATAGCGTTTAGTTGATTTTTCCAATTTAAGTGGTTCTTAGCCCACGAGAAACAATTTTTATTTTGTATACTACTCAATAAGAGTCTTTCGTTTGCCTAAAAATACTATCGTGTGTTAAAAAAAAACTCATTGCCGGACGACGCGCAGCGAAGTCCGGCGAGTCTTACCCTTTGTGCGAATGAAACATACTATTTTTTCTCCAACTACTCATAAATTCGGTAATATGACTTATTATTTAGACTCAAACATTGTAGACAACATTTGAGAACATTTATGGCGCAAATAAACAATCACTATACGAGGAAAATACACAACAACGACGGTGATTGTCGAATATTGACAAAGCGTTTGTTTTTTATTTAAAATTTACCGGGTAAAACCCTATCTTGCTTCCATTTTTGTACTAATGCAAAAATAAATCGAAAATTGTACAGTTGCCAAGGTAATTGATGAACATCCCGAAATGACTTACTTTTTATACAAAATTATTCGACAACTAGCTGGCCCGGCAAACGATGTTCTGCACAAAAATAATTTGTCTCAAAAACCCAGTTTCACTTTCGATATTTTCCAATTTTCCGGCTTTCCCTTTGGATTTTTCCGAATTTTCTTTTTTGCTAAACCACCTCGGGAGTCAGACGAACACAACAAAAGAAAAATCATCCAAATCGGTCAAGTCGTTCTCGAGTTTTTGCGTTACTAACACACTAACGCACTAACACACTAACTTACTAACACACGGCGATTGATTTTTATATATAAAATGTGGAGTCTTATTCGTGTGGTTGGAGAAAAATTTTTTTTTCTACGATCGTGTCAATATGACAACTTTTTGCAGTTTCTAGTGTCAAAAATGACTTTTGTAGCACTCTTAATATTAGCGCCCGAATTCGGTCTTTTTAGCATGTTGCCATTGGTGGCGTGTTTTAATATTATATTAAAACACGCTTTGCCGTAAATTTGAATGTCAACATAACCTAGAATATCTAACACAATGTGACGGAAAAAGTGTCACCGAACTAAGTTTTTATATTTCTGTTACGATCGTAGAAAAAGCAGCGTATGATACATGTGTATAAGTGCCATTATTGCACTAGCGAAGTTAAAAGCACTCCGCCTTGCGTCGTGCTCTTAAACTCGTCGCACGTGTTTTAAAGGCGTACTTATACACTAGTATCATAATATACTATTATTGACTTTTCTTCCATTCCGAAAGTAACTTTCCTGCAAAAACACTCGCTGTTGTTGTGTAAATGCTATCTTATTTTCCTTCTTGCTTGATACAAGTAAACTTACTGCAGTGTAAACTTTTGTTTTCATAAACAAAATGCAATCTGACATTCACCTATAGACTTAAGTTGAGACATGACTATTATACATTTTTTATCTTCTTTCCAAGGCTTGCCCTAAATGAGCTTTTGTATGTTGTAAACGCTGTAGCCCATTTTCTTGATTTTCTTATTACAAATGGAGGCTGAAACATGTATTTCTAGTGCTTTAACAAAAAAAAACAAAGAATTCCGACGCGGAAGCTCTTCTGTTTTAGTAGTACTCTTGAAGCACTCTCGTTCACCGTTGCTGGTCGACCAGTTTCTCTTTTGCACTTCATAGATCCACGCATAATGGAATTACTAGAAATTGTCTTTATTACAGAACAATGATTTTTCAAGGTGTTGGCAATATGATAACATAACAGTCTTCTTTCAAGTAATTCTCTACTTTTCTCTAACAGTTTTTAAGAGAAAAGCTAATATAACATTAAAAAGGTTAGCAAACTGAATAGTTTTAAAATAGAAAGTACTCTTTTCACGGGAAAAATGGTTAGAACTAAATAGTATATATACATATAACAAGGTTGAAAATACTATTATTATAGTCTAAACGCCAATATTGTATCTCGAGACGCAGGGCACTGAGAGGTACAAGGCGCAAGGGCTATAATAGTTTTTATCGCGGTCTATAAACTATTCTTTGCATTACTAGCACCTTAAATCCTAGCATTAATACCCCGGGGTATATGCAAGAGTTTGTTAATATCCACGAAAATTAAGTAGGTTGCATTTCAAGTGTGTGTACGCTTTTGTGAATTTGGCGAACTCCGAGCGGCCAATGGCGTTAACCAGTTGACTCAATTACTGACCGTTGTGCAGGAAGGAAGTAGACAACGGTCAATAATAAAATATGACCTTGATCAATAATATTCAACTTCCAAGTACACAAATTGATCAATAATAGTATGTGTATGAGCTAGTAGTGCAAAAAAATTTTATTTTCGTAAATTTCATATCGCACACTGTCAGAACACCGGCTGAAAAATAAGGCCTTAGCTCTCAGGTCTGACGTCAGCACAAGAAGGCCGAATTGGCCATTCCTTGGATTTTATTTGAATTAACTCCACCTCCAGATTTCTGAGATGATAAAATCGCGTACAAAATCAATGACATTGGAAACGAACTAAAAGTAGAATTTTTGAATATGAGAACAGAAGAAAATAATCTACAGTGGTATGGACACATTGAGCAATTGTAAAGTGCAAACTCTCCAAATGAAAATGTGAAGTAAGAGAAGAAAAAACTTGTAAACGTCCCGACTAGCCTGGTTTGAGAAAATCAAGAAGGCTATGGTAAGAATATGAGTAATTAGAACGGAGCTTGACCATTGTAGCCTGGCAAGATGACTTGTAACTAGTTCTACATCATCATCTCGACACTATACGGTAGATAGAAACTCGGATTTAGTAAGTAATGAGGATTTCGCTACATCAAAAGATAAAAATATATAGAAACGCAACGTTTAAGGAAAAAACTCTATTTCCTTTATCAAAGACAAGAACAGCATAAACCAATAAATAAACTATCCATACAAAGCTGTATGGATTTATGGATACGTGTGGAGCATCAAAGTTCTCAAAAATTGCAATACTAAAGACATTGTTGATGCAACGCCGATTTTGCTAGCAATACTTCGTTTATGTTTTATAATATAAACGATGTTTTGGTAACATAATTAGCGTTGCTAAGCATTAAAAACATAAATCGTGAGAGCAACAACGAAATTAATGAGTCAGAGCCATTTTGAACGTAAACTAATTGCACAACGTTTAAATTGCATTATTTGACAGATTTAAATTTTTTTATATAGTGTGTTCTATTAAAAAATTTTAATTATGTGCAACTTCCGGTTAAACTGGAAGTCGTAGTACAATTTGGATACCTCCATTTTACTTAGAATAACGAATGCTACGAATACACTATTTTTTGGAATCTCTTCAAGAGTATAAGAGATATGTAGGTGTTTTCATACATTTGCCCACCACTGTATGTATATGATTATAGTAGCATAATAAAGAGAGGGCCAAACCGCTTATAAAAATGTGTCAGCGTTTAGTTAGCTAGACGGTCAATAAGTACTATTTTATAAAATATTTATTCGTATGATTGTGAAACATTCAACTATTTTAAGTTAAAATAATCCGGATACGATTCACTTGAAAAAAAAAGGTTACGATGTGCATCTTGTAAGCCAACTGTAGACAAATACAAATATCCAAGAGGTTCGCTAGACAAACAAAAAATTATTTGTATCAATTCTCTTCTTGGATTCCAACTTCGTCGTTTGATGATTCAACTAAAACGTACATACATAGGTTTCTCGCCTTTTTTATAGTTATGAGTCCAGATTTAATTAATTGAAAAATCTGGTGTGATACATTCACACAATTTCCTTTTACAGTGATCTTATAATTAGGCAAAGATTTGATTTTAATTTTTAAGCATTTCTCAAAAATTTTCAAAAATTACGAATTCTATAAAAACGATACAAGATAGAGCGTTAGTTCAAGAGACAATTTTTTTCTAAAATTATATAAGTTGCATTGAAAAATGTAATAATATACCGCGTGTTATATTTAAAATAGGAGTTAATAAAAAATAGGAAAAAAACAAAAGAAACCCAGTTTAGAAGTATTTAACTGGAAAAGCACCTATCTCACATCAATATACATTAAAAATGTAATAAAAATTTAAAGTTTGAAAAAAAAACGTTAGAGCCATTTTTGTTAAAAATAAAAAAAAACTGAAAAACCACAAGAGTAAATACGTACTTCCGGTTATGCGATTTTCTTCAAAAGCTGGCTGTCGCATCTACATAGTACACAAAACATATATATGAAGTTTCGATGCCACACCTCTTTTTGTTTTTGAGATATTCTGTTCACAGGCAGACAGACACACCCACACACACCCAGACCAATAACAAAAATTTGTTTTTTGGGTTCAGGGGACTCTAAAACGAGAAGATCTGTTGAAAACTCAATTTCTAATTTTTGGGGGGAATCTAATACTTTCTTTATCATAAAACAAAGTAAAAACGTGTTATTACATTTTAAATAACCTCATTTGATGTCCATACAATAGCAGTAGTAGTAGACTAGCCTTTGGAAATATTTTTATACATTATTCAACACTTCCAAAGTAATTTGTAGGTTATTCTAAAACGTTTGAAGTATACAGGGTGTTTCAAAGCAAATGCGAAAAACTTAAGGGGCTGATTCCTTGTTCAAAATAAAGGATAGTTTATTATTGTATAAACATTGGGTCAAAAGTCAACCATTAGGGAGATATCGCACTGCAAATATGGCTGAATAATTAAATGATAATACATTTTTGATTAAATTAGTCGTATTTTGTATCCAAACTAAGTGAGCAATGTCAAATAAAACAACAATAAGAAACGTCTTAAAAAGTGATAACAGCCAACTAGATTATTTTTCTAAAATAAATTTCTTTTTCTCGACATGCAATGCTTTACGTTTTATTTTTTTGTTTGGAAACGGTAAGTTTTATGAAAAAATTTCAAGAGACAAAAAAGTTGCTAAATAAACCAGGCTATCAATTGATATTTTTCCATGTCACTGCGTAATTTTTTCTTAAATTTAGTTAAGAAGAATGATAGCGGTAGTCTAATTCAATCTCCTCTACTCTTTTTAAAATGTTGAGAAATATGCAAAAAGTGTGTTTTTATAATAGTAATAATTCCATAAAATTTTATTGTTCTACCTCTTTTCGTTTTCAAGATAACAAATAAAAACATTATTTTTCCACCATATTTGCAGTGCGATATCTCCCTAATGATTGACTTTTGACCCAATGTTTATATAATAAACTATCCTTTATTTTGAACAAGGAATTAGCCCCTTAAGTTTTTCGCATTTGTTTTGAAACACCCTGTATGTGTTTACAAATAGGGAACAATGGATAATAGAGCCTTTAAGGTCAAATAAGTTAACTTTGAAGAAATAAATGCGATGCGGAAAAAGTACGTCTCGAAATTCATAAGCACAATTAATAAATTATTTAAAAACTAGCAAAAAGCTTGATATTAAAAACTTGCATATAAAATAAGATGTTTTCTTTTTAGAAAAATACAATGAAATATGCATTTAAGAAAACAATATTCATAGGTTCAATACTTGTAACTTCATTAATATCAAAAATACAAAATACAAAAACATTTGGAGTAAAAGCAGCAATTTGAGCTGTGTCTTATGGAGCATATGCACAAAAACACTCGTAATAGAAAGTTTATATGCAGTCGAGTGGCATAAGATTACATTTATGTGCGAGTATAAACCATTAGCCTGTGTAGTGCTGCGTATATGTTGGTCCAGTAACATGAACAGTTTGTGCAGCCCATAAAGGATCTCTACGACACCGTTAAAGTACGAGCAGTTCACAGAATACCTGAAGATTACATTTGCATCTTTTCAAAGTACCTTTATATCCGTACAAGTTGGTCGGTAGTCTAAGACTAGTTTTCGAGCAAGTTTCGAAGTGGTAAAGGAAACAGCAAATAGAAACAAAACTATGGTGAAGGTGTCGATCTACACCTGTAAACAAACAAACCCATAAGAAGCGAGAGGATGAAGTGATTTCAAAAATTTACCTTGCATAGCTGCGACCGGATCAATTCCTAACAATGTAGGATTCAAAACCATCCGAGGAATTTGCTTGAAAAGTGGACTCGCCTTTTTTGATATATTTCGCGGTCTTTTTTTTATGATTTCGCAGGTAAATGTATTGACTTTTTAACGAATCCACGTGGTGTGGTTCGCTTCGCTTTTGTTTATAACGGTCAGTTATGTCAATGTGACAAATTTATAGCGAATTTAGAGCGAGTTTAGAAAACATTTGAAACACGTTTTAGGCTCGGGTAAATTCGAGTATAAAAACCAATTGAAGGGATTTTAGCCGGACTTCCAAACAAATACGAATCCACTTATTACAAATTAAAAATAACCAAAGTTCAGCCCTATTTATACCAGTGTGTGTAAACAATTTTTGGTGTGTATCAAATAAACTGCAAAAAGCATTAACATTTTTTTTATTTCAAGAATGTATGGATGTACGGGTGTGTAAGTGAAAGGCAACTAAAGTTTGGCACAAGTTGCAAGCGAGATTTGGTGGCTCCTAGACATCGCAAAAGTGTCACCTGCAGCAGATAAGACGATCAACCGGAACTCAGAATACGAGTACCCGCCATCTTGTCGACCGACCTATTCAAGGCTGACTAACAGGGTCTGCAGCTACCAGCAGGGGCGTGTGTTTGGACAGTGGTGTAGAACACGGCAGGTGAAACAGGTTGTCTTTATGCCATTAAACTATCCCTCGGAATTGCGAAGTGTTTATAGTAAAAATTGTTAATAACTCCATTTAAGGCGCATAATTCACAGTAATTGACGTAAGAAATAAGTCCGTTGATGTTTTATTTTAAACCCCTATGAACCCAAGATATTAAGATAAAATTGTTGTTTGTGACTAGAGAATTCAAATATTTTAATTAAATTTGTTATTTATGAACCCTGAGATACAAAGTTTTACTTATTGAATGTCATGCTAAACTATCATAGAGTTGTTGTAAAGTAAATAAGATGTGTGATATGTTGATTAACGAAGTATCGCCTTAATTTTTTGATGAGCATTTATAATCAGGTAAGGCATGTATAGCTCACATTTTATGTATAGCAGCTAGCTCTTCAGTATTTATTTATGTGAGGTTATTATCAGTAGATAAGGGTTTCGTTCATTATCTTGTGATAATAAAAGTATAAGAGAGATATTCAGGTCAATATACACCTTTATCGAAACGTAGATTAAATAGACTACGCAGTAATGTCAACTTGTGCCCTTAAAAACTAATCAAGGCGAATAAGACCGAGTGGTCTTGCTGATCGTTTGACACGACCTCTAGCTATCCATCATTCAGAGAATCTGTTGTTTAACAATTTTCTTACTGAAGCAACATAACATAAAATGATTAAGCAAAACCGTAACATAACGATAAGATATCCACAGTCGTTGCTGATTGTTGTCGAAAACATGATAGACTACACCTTCAGCCTTATTATTATCTTTGAATATTTTTTAAGGAATGTAAACAGTGTGTATCAATTTACAAAACTTAATAGCATAACAAAAAAATACTCTTAAAAAAGAAACCGTAACATATATCGAATTTGTTTGAAGTACCTACATTTAAAACTTTGCAGAAGAATTTTTTGTAAATAAATTACTAGAGATATTTTGTCGATCTTTGTAGCGAACTAAAAGACCTTTCAAGTGATAGTATTCGACCCAGCTTGTTACTTGAAATTTTCTCTGAAGTAGCTAGGGCAGTGTAAGTGATTATGACAAAGCTATTGTTAAAGTGTCTAACGGTATTTTAAAATTCAGTATCAATTGTTTTAGCTGGGACAAAGTGTAGACTTTTTCCAACAGAAGTGATGCTTCTTTAGTTTGGTTTCCTACTGACTGCTATTAATAGACCTACTAGATAATAGTCAGATATTGATTACCATTAACATATTGAGCTGGTAGTTTTAATTTTTGTAGTCTTTTTGCAACAGATGTTGACAGCTCGAAGAAGTCGCTGCAACAACAGATACGCAACTTTCACAAACAACTTTTTTTCTAAATGTAGCGTAAATCATGGAACGTATATATCTGTCTCTAAATTTGACCAACTTAACGAACTTATTAGTGAGCATCAGGTGCGCCGATATGATCAAAATACAGTTAAGGATTTCGCGGATTTATTAACCAGCTATTAATAAGTGCATTATAACAGATGCAAAGCCTACGAGGCTGGCACCTCGCGGATAAGCCTTGGCAATGGCTCATCAAACAATAACGATTATTACTGCGATCCTGGCCTTGATCCCACGCAACCCGCGATCTCTCCTAGTGCTAATTATAACATGTATTGTTAAAACGCCAGCATCATATGCAGTAGTTACTTGCTCTGGTGATCTTGATACATATATTTTAATTTATTATAGTTGCGTGCATTGTAAGATTCATTAGCCGTGTAATTAGTCGAAAATACAAAGTGGTTTTTTATATATTGCTCACGTTTTTGTAGCTTTTACAACCTAATTTTAGTGTAAAATATGTTTCTGCTGTAAGCAATGTCCAACGCGACATAATTAAATGTCTCCAAAATAAAATTATGAGTCCTAAAAATTGCAGATGTTCATCATAACTATTTCGTTTTAAAGCATGCCAACAGCATAAATAACCACATGTATTAACGTTATACTTAGCCTTCAGTATAGCTTAATTAAAAGTAAAATTGGATTACTGAAGAGCTAAACCGTTAACCAAAACAAATAATGAATACAGCATGTAACAATTGTTTTTTTACTTCTCTCGTCTACAAGACGAAGTATTTTAATCGCGAAAAAATCACCGTCGGGGATTTCTTTAGATCTTCACGTTTCAGGGTCTCTAGAAAAACAAGTTTTCTTAATTCAGTCTGTCTGTGGGCGGTATAGCTCAAAAACTATTTGTTGAAGGAAGAAGATATTATGTATAGGGTTATATACCTACCTAGCACGAAACCGAAAAAATTTCGGTCAAATGTGTGAGCACCTCAAAAATAAAATGTTGCCTATTTTTTGCTTTAACTGAAGGACTATTAGTTAAATAGAAGTAATATTTTGCATATACATCATCGTTTATCCTTGAAGAAAAGGGGCACATTTTGGACACAACATATACACCATAAAAAATGAAATTCTTAGTTTATATTGTTAGAATGTTTAGTGTCCACTTGCGAGGTAAGTTCCGTGTAACCACTTACAATGTTTTTTCTAAAAATTAGTAAAAGTTATAAATGAGTTAAAGTGCAGTGGGGTCAGTGAAACCGCTATTTTCAACTTTTGAAATTCAACAGCCCATAGCTTTTGATATTAACAGCAGATATTTGTTTAATGAACAAGATAATTAGTTCCATTATCTTAGAATGAAGCATGAGAATATTCCCAATAGTAATCTAACAAGGGCGAGACATACTTACCGATAATTTTGCACACGCCAAGGGTCGAGTGCTGGTTGCAATAAAAACTGTCCCGAGGGCAGTTTTCTAAGGGCAGCCAGCACGATAACACTTGGCACGGGCAAAATTATATGCAAGTGTGTTGCCCGCGTTTATGTTTTGAAGATTATTACACAAAACCCGTATACAAATTATCATTTAAAATTGATCTAATAATGCCAACAAAAAAAACTCAAATTGTTTGTTTCTTGCATTTCTATTTGTAATTATGACACCATCCACGGGATCGATAATTATCCCTAGGACGCTTATCCCTTGGTAAGCAGCCCACGGGCGCTTATCAGGAAATCAGTTCGGATTGGTCGATTTTCAAAAAATACATGATTTTAATTTTGCTTATATCAGTCATGTGACAGTTGTGTGTAATAATCAACAGTAAGTTGTCAATAAGTGGTGATAACTTTTTGATAATTTTAACTAAATTTACGAATCTTTGTTGCTACCAAAATCTCACGAGTGCAAGATGCTAATCTAGTTAAAATTATTTAAAAAAAGTTATTAGGTACCTACCACGAATGTAATTCGGCGTGATTATTTTTAAACACTCCTGTTGTAGATAGGGTTTGATGGAGCTTCCGGATAAGTGTCCTGGTATTTTTAACAACTGCTGCTTACCTACTCCACTTCTAGCTAGTTGTGTTACAGCAGAAGAACGATTTGACTGAAAAGCCTGTTACGTGTAATTTTACATTTAGATACAGTTAAGGATTGTTTGGATAATTTCTTATCTTAAATGCATTCATATAGTTAGATTCACCTGCATACGTTAGGTGTAGCTTTGGTTGCATACTCATTTTTGCAATTTTTGGGACTTTTGAAAAATCCTTGTCTAGGGAATTTTGAGTAACAATTTTGAAAATTGTTTTGATAGTACGATTTCCGGCGACCATTTTTAAGTTTTCCTTTTTGGAGCTGCATGTGATTTTTGGAAATTTTCACTTAAGTGGATTATATAGTTTCCATGTTTCTTTGAGGAATCTGCCATCCAGAAATAGGAAATGGGTGTTATATTGCTAAAATGAATCCGATTGTATTGGGATAAATATATATTTCTGCAATTTACTTACTCGAGGCCACATTACAACTCTGGTATGTTGATTTATGGTTGCCGTAGAACATTTTTCGATAACGTCTCGTATTTAGGCCTCCTCGTTCTAGTTTGGCCTCCTCGTCCTAGTTTGCTGTATCGTTCTCCGATTTTTCGGGATCCATTATGCCTGTGGCATTGGTGTTGCTTGGCTAAGGCACCTGGAACAACAATTCCGTTCCAATCCGAGCCCCTCAGCACATGTGATAGTTCGCATGCAAGGCTTCTCCCCATGGTGACTGCACTCGACTGCGTTTCTCACCTGCAAAGTTAGATGAAGCCCTGACTCTTTGGAGGTTACTCAAGCTGGTGGACATCTTAATAGCTATCCCCCATAGCTGTTGATGTAGCGATCCTTCTGTGCACGATCCAGGTATCTACAACACCTAGTGTTATCTACCTTTTGGTGTTTATTGAACTGAAAATATCGTTCGTTATGGCACAATGATCTTTACTTTATGTATTGTACTTACCTAGGTATATGCTAGCGAAATTCATGTCGTTTTACATGCGAAATATTGTATAGCTTCGTTGTACATCACGTGCAATTACTTTGGTGTAATAGGATAATGTCATTTTATGCATTTAATATCTTTAAGTTTGGTAGTACTGCTTTGGTCGCATTCGAGCGTCAGATACTTGTCAATGTTCAAAATTTAAACCATTATTGGCGAGGGTCTCCGGGAGCATCAATTTAACATTTAACATAATATGAGCACCGTAAATACACCATGTTATGTGTATTAGCACTCCCCTAGGCGAAATGGTACCAATTCGAAGAGGTTCGCGACTAGATAGAGTATTTACCTAATTAATCAAGCGATTTAGAACTTACTATTCTCCCGCATTCCGGTATCGCTGTTTTTAATTATATTTAAGTCACTATCGTAGTTGATACACGGGTACTCGAACGAATTGCGATTATCGTAGTCACATTTTAGACTTTATTAATATAAAATCTTGTACATTACATACCACTAAAATTACATTTACAAACTATCCCATTTACATACTATTATCACAGAATTGTGTTGCCTTTTTCCAAGTATGACACAGAATTTCGAAGGTGTACAAACTGAAATAAATAACTAGGTTATTTCGAGTCTTGGTGTTTTGCTGACTTTTATTATTTTTTTTTTGTGAAACAGCTAGTGGTTTAGGAATTTACGCGGCCATCTGTAGGTTTTCTGGTTTGGACCGTCTCAAACCAGTGGCGCTTCCGGACAACCCACCCCATCCTGCTCAGGACCTAGCTTGGCAAACGTTTGCTACACGACTCGACGATTCCTGTACCACCCTGCTGTGAAGTATTTATAATTTTTGTTTTTACGTGCGAATAAAATTCCCGTGTGTAGCAAATGTAATAAGCCGTGACCGTGCTCTTCTATCCCTTCCCTTGCAAAGAGTTTCGCCTCTGGCGTGGTTAACACGTTGAGTTAGGTACCCTGCTCTTTTGCTTTTTTCCCTTCTGATGAAACCCCTTGCGAAAGTGGGCGAAACGTTGAGTTCTTCGACCTCTATCATGACACGGTCCAATCCCGGATGTCGTTTATTACTTAATGACAGTTGCCCTGAAAGCCTCCGAAATCAACGATTTGACTAGTTTGTGAAAAAATAGTCGCTGTAATCAGCTACTAGCAAATAGGCAGTGTAATTTTGATGCTATTGGTCGATCTGAATTTTTTCTCATTACTATTGGCTGATGGGACTGTTTAAAAAATAATCTCTTAAAGTCTTGCAATATTTACTGACAATTTTTACTTCCTTTTACAATAAAGGAAGTATTGGATGTATCCCAAAAATTCGAAATTGAGTTTTCAACAATGTTCACGTTTGAGAGTCCACTGAACCCAAAAAAACGTGTTTTCGTTCATTGGTTTGTTTGTCAGTCTGTGTGTGAACAGAATATCTCAAAAACGAAAATAGGTATGGCGTTGAGGCAACTTAATATAAGTATAAGTTTTGTGTACTATCTAGATGCGATAGCAAGCTTTTGAAGAAAATCGCATAACCGGAAGTATGGCGTTTACTCTTGTGATTTTTCAGTTTTTTTCGATTTTTTTTTGTATTGATGTGAGATAGCTGATTTTCAAGTTGATTACCTCTAATATGGGTTTCTTTTGTTTTTCTTTCATGGGTCTCGAGAACTAGTTCACCTCGCGGCTATCGCCTCTCGGTAAACTATAGTTCTCTCGACAGGAATAAAATCCTTATCTAGTTTACGTTCGTACTGACGCTATCAAGATACTGGTTTGTGTATCATAATAAACAAAAAGCGATGCTATAATAAAAATACTAAAAACAGAGTAATTAATTTTTTAACGTTGGCAACCATAGGTACTTCGCTCAGTGTACATATCGAACTGTCAATAGCCGCCTTTATTGCACCGCACAAATGTCGCCAACTGCCTCGAAATTTCCTAGATTTTGAATTTTTTTTTTTTGTTTAAAAATGTGGCAAGGTAGATAAAATACTGTATGATACCTTGTTTATAAGGCCTTTTCTCGCACTTACTCCTTACGTTTGTAACCCGTGTGTGCTATAAAATGCTTCTTATAAAACTGGTATCATAATATACTATTTTATAAGAAGCATTTTATAGCACACACGGGTTACAAACGTAAGGAGTAAGTGCGAGAAAAGGCCTTATAAACAAGGTATCATACAGTATTTTATCTACCTTGCCACATTTTTAAACAAAAAAAAAAATTTCAAAATCTAGGAAATTTCGAGGCAGTTGGCGACATTTGTGCGGTGCAATAAAGGCGGCTATTGACAGTTCGATATGTACACTGAGCGAAGTACCTATGGTTGCCAACGTTAAAAAATTAATTACTCTGTTTTTAGTATTTTTATTATAGCATCGCTTTTTGTTTATTATGATACACAAACCAGTATCTTGATAGCGTCAGTACGAACGTAAACTAGATAAGGATTTTATTCCTGTCGAGAGAACTATAGTTTACCGAGAGGCGATAGCCGCGAGGTGAACTAGTTCTCGAGACCCATGAAAGAAAAACAAAAGAAACCCATATTAGAGGTAATCAACTTGAAAATCAGCTATCTCACATCAATACAAAAAAAAATCGAAAAAAACTGAAAAATCACAAGAGTAAACGCCATACTTCCGGTTATGCGATTTTCTTCAAAAGCTTGCTATCGCATCTAGATAGTACACAAAACTTATACTTATATTAAGTTGCCTCAACGCCATACCTATTTTCGTTTTTGAGATATTCTGTTCACACACAGACTGACAAACAAACCAATGAACGAAAACACGTTTTTTTGGGTTCAGTGGACTCTCAAACGTGAACATTGTTGAAAACTCAATTTCGAATTTTTGGGATACATCCAATACTTCCTTTATTGTAAAAGGAAGTAAAAATTGTCAGTAAATATTGCAAGACTTTAAGAGATTATTTTTTAAACAGTCCCATCAGCCAATAGTAATGAGAAAAAATTCAGATCGACCAATAGCATCAAAATTACACTGCCTATTTGCTAGTAGCTGATTACAGCGACTATTTTTTCACAAACTAGTCAAATCGTTGATTTCGGAGGCTTTCAGGGCAACTGTCATTAAGTAATAAACGACATCCGGGATTGGACCGTGTCATGATAGAGGTCGAAGAACTCAACGTTTCGCCCACTTTCGCAAGGGGTTTCATCAGAAGGGAAAAAAGCAAAAGAGCAGGGTACCTAACTCAACGTGTTAACCACGCCAGAGGCGAAACTCTTTGCAAGGGAAGGGATAGAAGAGCACGGTCACGGCTTATTACATTTGCTACACACGGGAATTTTATTCGCACGTAAAAACAAAAATTATAAATACTTCACAGCAGGGTGGTACAGGAATCGTCGAGTCGTGTAGCAAACGTTTGCCAAGCTAGGTCCTGAGCAGGATGGGGTGGGTTGTCCGGAAGCGCCACTGGTTTGAGACGGTCCAAACCAGAAAACCTACAGATGGCCGCGTAAATTCCTAAACCACTAGCTGTTTCACAAAAAAAAAAATAATAAAAGTCAGCAAAACACCAAGACTCGAAATAACCTAGTTATTTATTTCAGTTTGTACACCTTCGAAATTCTGTGTCATACTTGGAAAAAGGCAACACAATTCTGTGATAATAGTATGTAAATGGGATAGTTTGTAAATGTAATTTTAGTGGTATGTAATGTACAAGATTTTATATTAATAAAGTCTAAAATGTGACTACGATAATCGCAATTCGTTCGAGTACCCGTGTATCAACTACGATAGTGACTTAAATATAATTAAAAACAGCGATACCGGAATGCGGGAGAATAGTAAGTTCTAAATCGCTTGATTAATTAGGTAAATACTCTATCTAGTCGCGAACCTCTTCGAATTGGTACCATTTCGCCTAGGGGAGTGCTAATACACATAACATGGTGTATTTACGGTGCTCATATTATGTTAAATGTTAAATTGATGCTCCCGGAGACCCTCGCCAATAATGGTTTAAATTTTGAACATTGACAAGTATCTGACGCTCGAATGCGACCAAAGCAGTACTACCAAACTTAAAGATATTAAATGCATAAAATGACATTATCCTATTACACCAAAGTAATTGCACGTGATGTACAACGAAGCTATACAATATTTCGCATGTAAAACGACATGAATTTCGCTAGCATATACCTAGGTAAGTACAATACATAAAGTAAAGATCATTGTGCCATAACGAACGATATTTTCAGTTCAATAAACACCAAAAGGTAGATAACACTAGGTGTTGTAGATACCTGGATCGTGCACAGAAGGATCGCTACATCAACAGCTATGGGGGATAGCTATTAAGATGTCCACCAGCTTGAGTAACCTCCAAAGAGTCAGGGCTTCATCTAACTTTGCAGGTGAGAAACGCAGTCGAGTGCAGTCACCATGGGGAGAAGCCTTGCATGCGAACTATCACATGTGCTGAGGGGCTCGGATTGGAACGGAATTGTTGTTCCAGGTGCCTTAGCCAAGCAACACCAATGCCACAGGCATAATGGATCCCGAAAAATCGGAGAACGATACAGCAAACTAGGACGAGGAGGCCAAACTAGAACGAGGAGGCCTAAATACGAGACGTTATCGAAAAATGTTCTACGGCAACCATAAATCAACATACCAGAGTTGTAATGTGGCCTCGAGTAAGTAAATTGCAGAAATATATATTTATCCCAATACAATCGGATTCATTTTAGCAATATAACACCCATTTCCTATTTCTGGATGGCAGATTCCTCAAAGAAACATGGAAACTATATAATCCACTTAAGTGAAAATTTCCAAAAATCACATGCAGCTCCAAAAAGGAAAACTTAAAAATGGTCGCCGGAAATCGTACTATCAAAACAATTTTCAAAATTGTTACTCAAAATTCCCTAGACAAGGATTTTTCAAAAGTCCCAAAAATTGCAAAAATGAGTATGCAACCAAAGCTACACCTAACGTATGCAGGTGAATCTAACTATATGAATGCATTTAAGATAAGAAATTATCCAAACAATCCTTAACTGTATCTAAATGTAAAATTACACGTAACAGGCTTTTCAGTCAAATCGTTCTTCTGCTGTAACACAACTAGCTAGAAGTGGAGTAGGTAAGCAGCAGTTGTTAAAAATACCAGGACACTTATCCGGAAGCTCCATCAAACCCTATCTACAACAGGAGTGTTTAAAAATAATCACGCCGAATTACATTCGTGGTAGGTACCTAATAACTTTTTTTAAATAATTTTAACTAGATTAGCATCTTGCACTCGTGAGATTTTGGTAGCAACAAAGATTCGTAAATTTAGTTAAAATTTTGAAATTTTTTTTTTGTTTAAAAATGTGGCAAGGTAGATAAAATACTGTATGATACCTTGTTTATAAGGCCTTTTCTCGCACTTACTCCTTACGTTTGTAACCCGTGTGTGCTATAAAATGCTTCTTATAAAACTGGTATCATAATATACTATTTTAAAGTGTCATTTAAAAAAGTAGGCTTTTTAAAATTAATTTCAGTGTGTGAAGTGCCACTTTTTCACCCAGTGGATTTGAATATTTAATGAAATTTTAAAAAATCTTATAGACAACCCGTGTTAGCGTGCTTATTTTTTAACGCTTCTAACACTCGTGGTCTAAATAACTATTTTTTGTGTACTGGCGTTGCAACTTCCTTCCGATTAGCGAATACATTTTTTCTGTATTTTATGTTTTTCTTCTTTACAGAATTTAAACAAAAATCAGAAATGTTACTAACCGAAAACTAAAATGGTCTGTGTCATATCAAAACTCTCAAAAAATTACATTTCTTTAAGAAAATATTATTGTAGAATATAAAATTATAATTTTTCATGTATAACAGACAATGAAATAAGAAATAGTTAACAGGCCCTGCATTAGAAAATTCTAACACGAGAAAGTCCATTACTCATTAGTTTACACTTTTGCAGATTTAATATTCTCTGTTATTAATCTGATTAAGCTAATGGTCACACCTCTCATTTCGAAACGTATGTCTCAGTTGAGTTTACTTCTGCGTATACAAGTAACATGTGAGCAAACGAAAATGAAATCAAGCTTGACTTTGAAATATTTGTTTGTTTTGGTGGCACTGTAAGTCTATGTCAAATTCGAGGTTAGCAGGTTAGGTTTTGCATCAGTCTGTCAAAACTGACGCAAAACCTAACCTGCTAACCTCGAGTTTGATATAGACCTACAGTGCCACCAACACAAATAAATATTTCAAAGCCAAGCTTGATTTCATTTTCGTTTGCTCACATGTTAGAATTATTTCAATTTTCCGACGCAGAAAAATCTTGAAATTACTAGAAGAACTGTAACGTGGCTTAATACATCTGATTATATAAATTAATCTAGGTCAGGTTGACTATAACACTGAAATAATACAAATGTTTATTGCTCTATATAAATTTGATTAAACTAATATACAAACTGTATCCGTTAGCAATACTCACAATGCTCCTGCTTCGTAAAAATGAACAATATAATGTCTCAAACAGAAAAAAATCCCTATTTTAGTTACTCAAATGAGTATAGTATAGTTTTTTTTAATAAATTACCTATTGAGGATTTAAAGATGGCACAGTTCTATAATTATTCTTACCATAATTATTTGTTTGTGTTATATTTAAAAGTCAAATATTTTTCAAATACTTAATATTTGAAGACAGGACAATTTTATTCGGTCTGGAAATAGCATCCTTTTATACTGGTATATATAAAACTTGTGGTCAGTTCATACAGAAATGCAAATGTAGGCAGGAATTCGACACCCAGAATTAAATTTCAGGGCACACACTGCGAAGACAAAACCATAGTAGTTTTCACTAGCAAAGGCAATAGCAATCTTAAGTCCGACATAATGCGGCACAGCTGAAAGTGGGTGAACTAGTGAAAACAGCTTGACAATTTATATTTCGAGTGAATTACTTTGCCTAATTAAGATGCGAACGCCGCCTCAGAAAGGAATTACTTACAATGAAGCGATTTTCACAGCGATCCTTTATGCTCCTTCCGTGTCTTACATACCCAAGCTAAATATGAGCATGAAAAAGCCGATTGTCTTGTATGGTATTCCTCATTTTCAGCTTAAAAAACAGCTAATGTTACAGTGAATAAACCTTCTGAATGAATAGATGCTATCTGCTTTAAAAAGAGCGATTCTATTGTCGATGTATGTATTTTTTCAAAACGATTTATGAATGGGTTACCGAGCAAACAACATGAAACTGGGGTGTCGAACAAATCGAATGCTTTGATAAACGTCTACTTTTGGGCTTGTGTTTCGAGGGCTACGACTTACTTTCTTCTGATAGAGTGTCTGGCACTTTATCAAGACATTTTACCACGCATCCACTCAACTTTGATACTTGTAAGTAGGTCGTTGGAATGCCTTTTCGTGGAATGCCTAGTACATAATTATTTAAACGTCTCGATAATACTAATTAGCTTGCATTGACAGCTTCGGGTACAAGAGGATCGGATTATGTATGTTTGTAGTGGACATTTTATTTTTAACAAATGTGATTAAAAGTGCTTTTGACCCCATTCAGACGCAAATAATATGAAAGTGTCTAGAATAATTAGGGGTACCAAAGAAACTAATACGGGTTATAAAGAGTAACTACAGTAAAGTAAATTGAGTCAATATAAATCAGGAAAAATTAAAGAAATTTACGATGGAGCTAGGAATAAAACTAGAGGATAACCTGAGACCACTGTTATTCAAAGTGGCAATAGACAAACTATAAAAAGATACCAGACTAAAAACCAGACAGTACTAGACAGTAATAGGATACAATAGATTGACACCAATCAAAATTTACTGCCGCATGTACTCTGATGATATTATAGTCCTGTTATTTGATACTCAAAGAAAAATAAAACAACTAATAGGAATATGGACTGAAGATTTAGGAAATCTGAGAATGGAGATGAACATTAATAAATATAAAACAATGCTAATAAATAACAAAGTAAAAGGCAAAGTTAGAGAAATAGACATGGAAAAATAGACTTGGAAACAGTAACGCCATACGAATACCTTGGGAGTGTACTACGTATTTTAAAATGGAAAGATAGACCTAGATATAGTAATAAAATTAAGAGAAGTGTAAATACCTATTACTTATTAAATAAAACAATATTTGGAAAAATGTAATAGACATTAAAACGAAATTAAAAGTCGACAATGCGCTAGTAGTACCATCGTTGACTTACGCAAGTGAATCATGGGCGACACAAGATAAACACGAAGCAAAAATTATCGCTGCAGGAATGAAATACCTTAAAAACGTTAGAGGAAGAACAAAGCTGGATAGAGAAAGAGATCAACAGATACGACAAATAGTTCAGCCAGGACGAATGGAGCCAGGTGGAATTGGGAAAAAAAGAACAGAAAGACCCAGAAAGAACTGGCGATGGACTGGAAGGGATGGAGAAATTGTGTCAAGAAATCACAAAAACAAACGGACACTCTTTGGGTATAAGGATTCTAGAAGACGAAGATAATACTGCATAGGCCAACTCGTGCACAAGTCTTTGAAATTTCAAATGTTGCAGGAAATTAGTTGTTATCTGCTAGTAATAGAAAATCATAAATTATACTTACATTGTTCCCTATTGTAATTTGCCTAACATGTAACTTAATAATGCCTTATCGTATGTTTGTGCCTTCTGGAGATACCCAATGGAGGTCAGAATTACTCGAAAATAATTCAGTTACCGCGAGTAATTTTAATTACTAGAAGTAATTAAAATACTTGTAAAGTAATTTAAATACTTTAGACTAATTTAATTACTCAAAAGAGGTAATGTGACAATTAAACACCTTCAAAAAGTAATTGTCTAACGCTTTTTAATAAAAATACAATTACTAATTACAGTTACCATATTTGGAAAAGTAATTAAATTTCAGAAAAATCAACAAAAAGGAGTGTAATTACAAATTATTTAATTACTGCCCAAGTGCCCAGCTCTGGCTGCAACCTTCTACTCAGTTCCCCAATTTGATGTCGGTAACTATGGCATCTTAATGTTCCCAACCCCTCTTTTAAAAAAGGAAGACCTGCACCTTAACATTGTATATAGTAACAACGGAAATAGTGATGATGACATAACACCCGTGCACTTTAATCACAAAATCTATAGTTCACACCTTGCACAAACACCAGAAATTTTACATAATGTTTTCACGTAATAAGTACTGAAGGTAATAGATCAATTCTAAATTATAGATCATTTATAGAATGTCGATACTAGAATACGTTTAGTCGGTACAGAAATTTCAAGACAACCGGTGACAGTTTCTTTAGTGTGTGGTTCTTGCAAATTTTTAAACAAAAATAACTTTTCAGTATTTCCTAGGTCCAAATAAATATGAATGGCCATACTTCTCTCAATAATAAATTATCTAAAAACGAATAAGACTTCCTCCTTTTCAGCAATGTGAACGAAATTAAATTCTGATCTTGAAGATACTTTATTATATTTTAGGGGCTTACATCTTTTCTATTTCATTTTGAATTTTATTATGACTCATCTATACAATTTTGTTATTGTTTGTTCGATTATGTATCATAATTTTAATAATTCATTGGCACTATAATATGTATTGGAAATATTTTAATGAAATATAGAAGAAATGTAACCAATGCTACATGCGATTAGTAATGATTACTTTATTTGCAAGACCATATAATACGGTTTCATAGCATCAAACCATTTGGTAAATATGTTCTTGTTTCGTCTACTTAGGAATTTCTAAGTTATTTTAGCGTTAAGAATATAACTAGTTTTATGAATGTATGAGCAATCTAACGACACCATAAAAAATTATTGTTCTTTTTGTTTATACTATGCAAGTTTATTTGCCGATGAAGAATGTTTACGGCTTTATGAATAACCTTGTGAAGCTGCAATAGGTACTAGGAACATTGGAAATACAGCGGTACTAGCTATACTCTTCCATAAATCACATTATCCCTCTAAATTAGCACAAAGAGTTGTAAATCATATCTTTGCATTACCAGTGTCTCGAAGCATGTGTCTCTTTAATTCTGTCCCATTTGCAAACGTGTTGGATTGATTTCTCGCTGTCACGTATTAGTGATAAATCTAAAGAACAATAACCTCAGCGAATTAAAGCTATTTTGGGGAGAAACTTAAACACCTTGAAATTAATATTACCTGCATACTGAAACCAAAGAAATTAATATTACCTGCATACTGAAATCAAATCGATTGTAATTTAAAGTTTTTTAATATGGCCATATGAATATTTTTATCTGAATAGATTAATCGAATTGGGCCTTATATTTACATAAAGGGTGTCCGAACCACTGGAAACGTTCTATTATGCCTTTATACTAACTATTTACTATACATACGATGGTGAACTTTAGAGGGATTTACGTTTTAAAAATATTTGGAACCGCCATGGTCGACTCGTATAGGAGGGGCGATACAAACGTAACTAAAATTAGCAACAATTCCTTGGTAAATGGAGTAAAGCGGGGATACATGTTGCCTCCGTTAGTTTCCAATATAACACTAGATTGGGTGATGCGATCCGTCCATAGTGAAAGCAGAGGCATTGTATGGACTTTTCAAGAACGACTGGAAGATTTAGCATATGCTGACAATATAAGCCTCTTGGTTCACACATATGAAGATATGGCAGTAAAACTACCACAACTAGTTACAGAAGCAGACCATTGTCCGGCGAAAACTAGACCCGTGCGGACGTGCTCTGTGCAGTGCAAGTGATATCGAGGTTTGCATTCTCACATTGCTTTTCTAACTTTTAAAAATAACACCGGTTCAATAAAATAAATAATAAATAATTTATACAACCATCTAGCCTCCGCGGGGAGGCTAGACTACCGTTCACTATCTCGCTGATAACCCCACGATAATCAACATGACCGATAATCCACAACAACGAGAAAAAAGAAAACTAGACGACTTATCGCCGCAACCAAATGATGTGCAAAAGCGATACATCTTAAAAACAGACCAACTCATTACATCAAACAGATTTTATTTGCCACCAAATTTGGAGTCCCAAATGGACACAAACGAACAACAAACTGATAAAGATAATACAATCCAAACAGCTGACACACCGGTTTTAAAACCCAAACAAAAAGTCAAAATACCTCCTATCTACCTGCACAATGCAAGCGCCAATAACCACCTGGAAATAGTAAAGGATATTAAAAACATAGCTAAAGCTGAATTTTCGACAACTTACAATCAAAATTTCCTTCGAATCAATTTAAATAGCGAAGATGATTACCGCGAAATAACAAAATATTATACAGCCAATAATATTAAATATCACACCTTTCAGAATCCTCAAACGAAACCAATAAACGTAGTTATTAAAAACCTACCTATTTCATTAACATCAGAAGAAATTCAACAAGAACTGATTACACTTGGCCACCCAATCAATAAAGTTACGCGCTTGTTAAACAGAAATAAAAAGCCTATACCTGTTTGTGCAGTCGAACTAAATAACGTTGAAGAAGCAAATAAGATTTTTAAAATAAACACTCTCTTCTACACAGTAGTAAATGTTGAGCCCAGGAAAAAGTCCGCAGACATCCCACAATGTTTTAATTGCCAAAGATTTGGTCATACCCGAAATTATTGTCACCTTGAACCAAGATGTGTCAAATGTAAAGGTAGTCATCCATACAAAGAATGCGCTAAAGATCAAAAAGACCCCCCCGTATGTGTCAACTGCGGAGGCAATCATCCTGCTAATTTCCGGGGATGTAAATATTACCAGGACACACTAAATAGGTTAAACTCCAAACGCCATGAACCAAGGCGACAGGAACCCACTAATAACTATCAAACAGTTAACCCGAACCTGACATACGCTAATGCTGTAACCAACGCGACAACACCCACTTCTGAATCATCACTGATAGATACCATCCTTAAATTTATCCTCAAATTCATAACTCCTCACTTAGAACAAATCAAATCCTTTGTAATACAAAATATCCTACCCAACCTCTTCAATGGACCATAGTTACTCAAGAATCCTTAGAAACTTAACACTCCTGAATTGGAATTGTAATGGACTGAAAACTCAAAGAGCTACTTTCATTAGTTTCCTAGAACGGCACAAGATCGACATAGCGTGTGTTACAGAGACGCACTTTATTGATAACAATAGTTTTAAAATTCCCGGTTATAATATTTACCGAAAAGATCGAACGGGCACTATTGCCTCCGGAGGTGTAGCGATATTCGTAAAACGCCAAATTGTACAGTATCCCCTACCAGATATGAATCTCAAGAGCCTGGAAGCCACATCGATTAAGGTGCAATTGGACGATAATCAATACATAAAACTGATATGTGCTTACAAAGAGCCTAACAGAAGAATCATGGAAGAAGATATCTCGGAAATATTCAGTGTTAATGAAGCAACCATACTCTTGGGAGACCTTAACTGCAAGAACACCATATGGGGCTGCAGGGCAAGCAATCCAGATGGAGTGAAATTAAGTCAAATAACAGCAACCCATGCAGTTCAAATATCACCGCCATCCGAGTACACGTACTTCCCTTATCGCCAAGACCATTTGCCTGATATATTAGATATTTCATTACATAAATACTTTGATAAACCTATCCATCAAACAGTTTTAACGGAACTTGATTCCGATCACTTACCTATCTTAATATCCTTCTTTAGTGAGCCGCAATACGCACAAAAAATACCACGTCTGATAAATGGGAAAGTAGACTGGGATGAATTCCAAGAAGTACTAGACAACAATATTAAATGCCCACCGAAATTAGAGACAACAGAAGCAGTTGATGATGCAATACGCGAATATACTTATGCAATTAAGCACAGCATCCAACTTTCGACATTACCTACTAGAACTAAGAGACTTGATAATACTGCACAACCGCCTAAATATATACTACAACTCATTCAAGAAAAGAACAAAACCCGTAGAGAATGGCAAAGAACACGATCCCCACAAACCAAGATCCTGCTCAACCGATTAACGCATAAAGTGAGATGGGAATTAGAAAAGTACCGCTGTCAAACGTATTGCCGATACGTAGAACAACTAGAGCCACGTGACCCCACGCTATGGCTCGCAACACGAAGAATTCTGAAACAACACCCAGTAATGCCTTCGCTATCAGCAAATGGCAACATATACAGTTCTGATATAGAAAAATGCAACCTTCTTGCAGACCATCTCGAATGTGTATTTACACCAACACAAGAACAGCGCAATATGGAGTTCATACGCACCGTAGAAGCTTATGTAACCACCCATACACCGCACAATTCCTTCGATTTGCAACCAACTTCCCCAGGGGAAATTAAAACATTCATAAATAATCTCCCGCTCAAAAAATCGCCCGGTCACGACCTGATCCCAAACATCGTTCTAAAGAAGCTAACTACAAAATCCTTAGCTTTCCTTGCATCCATATTTAATGCGTGCCTGCGCTTATCGTATTTTCCGAATACATGGAAAATATCTCAGATCATGATGTTTCACAAGCCTGGGAAGGACAAAACTAAACCCGAGAGTTATCGTCCCATAAGCCTATTGCCAACACTCTCTAAGCTGCTAGAAAAGGTAATTTACGCTCGTCTAAACGAAAAAGCTACTGAACTGAGCATTTTGCCCAACTTTCAGTTTGGCTTCAGACGGAATCATGCAACAACCCACCAGCTTCTGCGATTAACTGAACTAATTGAAGAAGGCTTCGAAAATAAAAAATATACCGTTATTGTGTTTATGGATATACAGCAGGCTTTCGACAAGGTGTGGATTAAAGGTCTAGCATATAAACTAATTCAACTTCAACTCCCAAACTACTTAATTAGAGTTCTGCTATCATTTTTAACTAACAGAACCTTTACAGTAAGAATAAACGGTACAACTTCAGCCTTAAAAAATATCACCGCAGGAGTCCCTCAAGGCAGTATACTGGGACCCATTTTATTCAATCTGTTCGTCCATGACATCCCAACACCAGAAAATTCATCAATGGCGATGTTTGCCGATGACACGTCAATAATTTCCCAAGACTGTAATCAAGAAGCTGCCATCCGTCAGGCCCAAACAGCAGTTGACGAAATCAGTGAGTGGTTTTCAAAATGGTGCCTAACAATTAATCCAACGAAGTGCATTGCTAAAATATTTACCCTTAAACGCATTCGGATATTCCCAAATATAACAATTCACAACAGCAGAATTGAATGGAGCCCTCGTGATGGAGCAGTTAAGTACTTGGGAGTTTTTCTGGACACCCGACTTAGCTGGGGATATCACATCAACAAAAAACTAAATCAGTGCCATGCCAGACTTGTCCAGCTGTACCCACTACTGAACAGAAAATCGCCACTTCGAATCGAATGCTCTCTGTTATTATACAAATCGCTGCTACGACCAGTAATTACTTATGCGTGTAGCGTTTGGGGCAACACATCACGTACCAATTTAAAGAAAGTTCAAACCCTTCAAAATAAAATTCTAAGGATAGTAGTAAACGCCCCTTGGTTTGTAAGAAACGAACAACTCCACTTCGAACTCGCCGTTCCTACCATACAGCAGCACATCAAAAAAGTGACGAAAAAGTTTTTGATAAATATCAATCAATGTCAAAACGCCGTACACTATTCAATAGGAAGACAAAGTATTCACACTAGATTGAAAAGAAAACTTCCGCAGGACATATACTTAACATCCGATGACTCAGCAGTAGAAGATAATGTGTAGTGCCTAATTATTAACTAGATCAATTCGTGCCTCTTAGATATCAGTTGTATTTTTTTTCTGTTCTTATGTCTGTTAGTGTAATTTGTTAATTATGTATTAATCAACAAAGCTATGAATAGCAATTTGTTTGCTGAACTGGCTAATTACTAAATAAAAAAAAAAAAAAAGAAGCAGACCGTGTAGGTCTGAAAATTATTGTAGCAAAAAAAAACAATGCGAATTAGTACCCGTAACCACAAAAATGTTTACGTCATTAACCAGGAGGTAGAAAAAACTATACCTATTTTCTTACCGTGGCTTTATCATAACCACTAGGGGGAAACAGAAGAAGACGTTATAAATCGCTAATAAAGCTAATAAAGCATTTGGAATGCTGAACAGAATTTGGGCTTCCACTCAAATAACCAAATAAATGAAAATAAGATTATTTAATTCCAACATCAAATCAGTACTGTTATTGGGTGTGAAACGTGGAAGATCACAGCAAATATCTGTGCTAAATTGCAAACTTTATAAATAAATGCCTGCGGAAAATGTCTCATCTTTTGACCAGAAAACATTTCCAACGAAAAGCTGTAGCAAATTACTAACAAACCCGAGGTAGCTAAAAATATTCGCAAAGAAAATGGAGCTGGATTGGTCATTCTCTTAGAAAGGATCAAAGCGATATTTGGGCCCGACCGATTCGACGTGGCCGTTTCGGTGCGAGCCCGTTTCGGCGCGGGCACGTTTCGGCGCGGAGACGTTTTAGCGTGAAGACATTTCGGTGCGAGTATGCATATTTCGTGGTCCACTTTTACAGTTAAATCACACACTAATAATATGTTATTGGTTTTTAAATTTCCGTTGTGGTTCTTTCCGATATATTTTAGAAGCTAGTAGCGGATAATTTAATTTCAACATAAATTGATTATTGCTAGAAAATCTTAGCCTGTGCTTCAGAAAACAACACTATATTATGGTGTATTTCTATGCTGTATGTAAAGAAGAGTTTCGAGGCATAAGTTTAAAAATATCGAAAGATTAAATAATACTATAAGAGATTTGGCCCCATATGTATCTGTTCTAGTTTAAAAATTCAAATAAAAGTAAGCACCAATTAATGTCGACCTGCAAAAACATTGACTGCTTCCGAAATTTGTATATTGTATATACATTTGGCGTTTCAGTTTAGTGGTCTTGAAAATAATATTTACCATTGTATCGGAAACATTATCCGAAATTTCAGATACGTTTTGTCCTTCATTTAAAATTAACAAAAGAAAATAATTCTTGTACTAATATGAAATTCAGTTTGAACATATAAACGTTATGAGCTTAAATGAATACTATACCTTGTTTTATATGACAAAAAAAGTATTCTACAAAATTGTCGTCCAACGAGCGAAGCGAGTTAGACAATACGAGGAATGAAAAAACACTCATTCTTGCAACATAATGCATACCAATTTTGTTGGCAGTTCTGTAGTTGTTTAAACTTGGTTTAAACACACATAAATTTTAATAACAAAATTTACGAAGCCAGTCAGAAGTTCGAAATGTAATTCTGATTTCATAAACAAACAGTTTTAACCTCCAGTTTTACTTCATAATTTCGCAAGTTTATACGTAATTTATATCTGTTTTAATCTTGAATTAAAACAGGCAAAATTCAGTTCCCATTTACGAAACCTTAAACGAATATTGTTTCGCCAACATTAAGTGAAAATGCAACTCGGCGACCTAGAAAGCCAAGTTCAACGCTCAGCCTGCAAACCGATGCGGAAATATAAAAGCTTATCATGCTGAGTTGCGGTCTTTGCGGACCTTTAAACGCGTTCTATTACACTATTATGAACTTTGATATTGTTACTGCGTTAAGCATTTTTAGTTTTATATAAATACTAGTCTATTTTCATAATAAAAATCAATCTGCATTTAATGTTTGATTCATTCACTACCCTTTCTAAGCCATAATATTCACGGGGCATGAGGCTGTGCTCCGAGGGTTAGTGTCTCTACTGCCGTCCGTTTCAAGTACCATTGACTACATTGGTTTAAAACGTAAACACAGTCTTGTTTACGTGCTTGACGGATAGAATCAGCGCAAAGTAACGGAGTCCTGATACAGCCTCTCAGGCATCTCTGTTCATGGTCCTTCGAGCCGGATCTGTCTCCAACTAACGAAAAAACACATCCCGAGAAGAAGACAACATCTGCCAACCACCCAGTTCCCAGAAAATGGCCAACAACATGGAGGAATTCAACAACTTAGCTATCGCCCAAGAAGAGCTCGCGCAGAAGATAAAGCAAATATTATCCAACAGCAAAAAGGACCCTGCCAGCCGAAAAAATGAAGCCTACATCGCCAGTCGCAACAAGACGCTGGACGAACTTTGGAACACTGCAACTGAGAATCATGCAAAATTGGGGCAGCTAAGTATTCCAACTCATAATTATTTTAAAACAGGGTATTACGACCAAATTAAAGCCATATACGGCGAAGCAAAAAGTTACTTGCAGAGCTGTTCAAAAGCAACGGAAATTTCCAACCCCTCCGCAAGCAGAACACAAGAGGAAATGGTGGCTAACCCCGAGCAAAAGGTTCGTATCCGAAAACTGCAGATTCGGATCCAGAATTTTAAGCAAGCGATGGACGACGCCGAGCTAACACAAGAATTAGGGAGGCCCGCCATCACGACAAGGGAATTAAGAGAAAAATGGGATCGTGTGGTCGAGATGGACGAAGAAGTTATGTCAAACGACATGGCTTCAGAACAAATGCACTTCAGTCCTGAATATACTACGTTGGAAGACAGGTACAGAAATTTAATTATTTTATTGCAAGCGCCAACAAGGAACGAGCAGGCAGCAGCCATCTCGCTTCCTCAAGTCAAAATCCCCATATACGAGGGAAATTATGAGGAATGGGCCACTTTCAAGGACCTGTTCACCAAATTAGTAGATGACAACCAGAATATGGACGATGTCATCAAGATGCAATATTTAAAGACGCATCTTAAGGGAGAGCCAAGCCGACTGATCCAGCATCTAGCTGTTACCCAAGCAAACTACAACACCGCCTGGAATCTGCTGCAACAAAGGTATCAAAATAATCGCCTTATTTTAACTAAATTGCTAGATACCATATTCGATCTGCCGGTCCTCTCCAAAGAGTCAGCCCAAGGGTTAAAACGATTGCACGACTCCATCAAGGAATGTGTGGAGGCAATCAAAAATTTAGGCATCTCCACGGACAGTTGGGGTCCGTGGATTAACAGAGCTATCGCTCGAAAATGGGATCCTGAAACCAACAAATTATATGAACAGTCGCTTCAATGTCCAAATGAAGTCCAGGATCACCAAAATTTAATGGCTTTCCTGCAAGTGCGGTTCCAATCTCTAGAATCCATAGATGGAGCTCGAAAGCCCACGCAGGAAGGACCACAGAAGAATTACGCTTCCGCATCCCTAAATTGCAAGCTGTGCCATGGAAATCATTCCATCGACAACTGTAGTCAATTCCAGAGGCTACCTACCCATGAAAAACTAGAAGCAGTAAAAACCAATCGATTGTGCTATCGATGCTTGCGGCACGATTCAAATATTCCATGTCGTGCCTATTTTAATTGTAGGATCTGTCGCTTCCCGCATCATACTCTGCTTCATAAGGCGCAGCCACCATCAAGGCCGCTCCCTGCCCAAAGGATGAGAACGTCAGCTCATGCAGCAGCTATGAAGACTTCCAACGCTCCAGAAAAGAAGCCGAAGTCGGACATCATCACCGCCAATGTAGGCGCACAGGAGAGCCAAGTTCTACTTGCCACAGCAATGGTTCAAGTAAAGGCAGCATCCGGGATGACTCATCTACTACGAGTATTAATAGATCCCGGGTCTCAGGGGTCGTTTATCACGGAAGCATCAGCCGAATTATTGGGGTTACCCAGGACCAAAGTTCGAGCTGAAATCACAGGAATTGGGAACAGCGAGCCAAAAATTGCCAAATGGAAAATCCCAGGTTTGATCACACCTAGATTTTCAAGTAACTTTTCCCTACCTGTAAATTTACTAATACTTCCCAAACTTACCAAAGCCATGCCTTCATCCCCTATCCCAAACATAAATATCAATTCCTGGAGCAATATTTTTATCGCCGATCCAACCTTCAACCAACCTGGCCCCATAGACATAATTCTAGGAGCCGAAGAATATTCAAAAATAATTCTAGAAGGAATCACTAAAACCAAGGATGGCATTTTAGGACAAAATACCGAGCTGGGCTGGATCTTATCTGGAACCATTGGAAGACAACATAACGAAATCATTAAAGTCAACACCATGGTTGCCAAAATCGAAGAAGATGAGCAGTTACAAAAATTCTGGAACATAGAAGAAGTCCCCACTCAACGAAAAATTTCCCCAGACGACCAGGTATGTGAAAATAAATTCACAGACACAGTGCAGCGAGACCAGGATGGAAGATACATAGTCAAGATTCCATTTAAGCAAACTCCAGTGAGCATGGGAAAATCCAAACCCTCGGCATTGGCAAGATTACTACATCTGGAAAAGAAGCTGAGACAAGACCAAGATCTAGAAATCCAATACAAGAAATTCATGCAAGAATATCTAGATCTAGGACATATGGAAAGAGTAGAAAAGAAGCAAGAAAACAATGGCAAGTATTACATCCCACACCACGGCGTAATTCGAGAAGCAAGTTCATCAACGAAGCTCCGTGTCGTCTTCGACGCTTCGAACAAGGCATCTTATGGAAAATCCTTAAACGAAGTCATGTATGCTGGACCGAAACTTCAGCAAGAACTGGTCGACATTCTACTCCGATGGAGAACTCACAAGGTCGTCTTCTCTGCGGACATTGAGAAAATGTACCGACAAATCAAGATGGACAGCCAAGACCAGGAGTATCAACGAATCTTATGGAGATTCGATCAATCACAGCCAATCAGGGAATACAGGTTATGCACCGTCACGTATGGAACCGCATCAGCTCCCTATCTGGCCATCCGAACCTTGCACCAATTAGCAGAGGACGAAAAATCTTCTTTTCCATTAGCAGCGGAAGTGGTGAAGAGAGATTTCTATGTGGACGATGTACTCTCCGGAGCCGACACTTTAGAAGAAGCAATCAAGCAGCAAGGTCAGTTAATTTCCTTATTAAAACGTGGAGGCTTTACCCTACATAAATGGTGCAGTAATGAATTAGCCATCATACAAGAACTACCCGAAGAATTGAAGGAGCAAACCTACCTCGAAATAAGTGAGGACGGCTTAAAGAAGTCATTGGGCGTTCACTGGTCTCCATATGAAGACGTGTTTTGCTTCAAGGTGGATGTGAAGCAAAAGGGATCCACAAAACGCAGCATATTATCCGAAGTCGCTAAAATTTTCGACCCTTTGGGTTGGTTAGCACCCATCATCATCACTGCTAAACTACTCATCCAAGAGCTATGGCTCGAAAATGTCAAGTGGGACGACCCAGTCTCAGAATGTATCCAAGGCAAATGGGAAACATTTAAATCTCAACTCAAATCAGTAGAAGAAATTACTTTACCAAGGTGGCTTTTTACCAAAAGGGAAGCCCAAATGGAACTACATGGATTCTGTGACGCTTCCGAAAGAGCTATTGGAGCCGTGGTCTACTCCAGAGTCATCACGTCATCAGGCCAATCCAAAGTATCATTATTAATAGCCAAATCCAAGGTGGCACCAGCTCGAGCAAAGGCAACCCTACCCAGACTAGAACTCTGCGCAGCAGTACTACTTTCTAATCTATTACAACGGGTAATTACAGCACTGGACATTCCTAAGGTATCTATCTTCGCCTGGACCGATTCCATGGTCACACTAGGTTGGATTAAGGGAGATCCAGTAAGATGGAAGACATTCGTCGCCAACCGCGTAGCCGAAATCAACCACCTGATTCCGGCCCAACATTGGAACCACGTCAAGTCAGAAGAAAATCCTGCAGACGTCATCTCCAGAGGTACTAGTCCAGGGAAATTAAAGGAACATAAACTATGGTGGGATGGTCCAAGTTGGTTAATTAACAAAGAGTTATGGCCGTTCCAACCAGACACCGCCACAACCAATGAAGAAGCAAAAGGTTACACTGTGCATCAAGCCACAGTTCATCAAGACGAGAACGAGATTATTCATCGCTTCTCGTCTCTGACAAGAATGGTACGAGTTGTGTCCTATTGCCGAAGATTCATCAACAAGTGTAGGCGTCTTCCCATTCAACCAGGATGTCTATCAGTTAAAGAAATGGAAGACACCATCCTCACACTCATCAAGGTCGTCCAAGGAAGTGATCCTATTTTGAAGGCAACAGGATCTCAACTCCAAAAGAGAAAATGTGTGGACTCCAACAACAAACTCGCAAATCTCAATCCATTCATCGATCAACATGGAATCGTACGTGTTGGAGGAAGACTAGAAAATTCGAACCTATCCTACCACGAAAAACACCCAATTATCCTTCCTTATTCCGATCATATTTCCAAATTAATAATCCATGAGGCACATTTACGCACCTTACACGGTGGCACTCAGCTCACACTGTCCTATGTCCGAAGAAAATATTGGATCATCAACGCAAAGAAAGCCGTCAGTTCCAGCATCAAGAAATGCTTTCGATGCATCCGATTCAAGGCAGAGGCAGCCCAGCAATTAATGGGGAATCTTCCACCATCAAGAGTTAATTCAACCCCGCCATTCTTCCATTCAGGAGTGGACTATGCCGGTCCAATACAAATCCGAACATCTAAAGGAAGAGGGCATTCTTCATCCAAGGGATACATTGCTGTTTTTGTCTGTCTATCAACCAAGGCAATACACTTAGAAGCTGTCAGCGACATGACAACTAACAGCTTCCTATCAGTCTTCAGGAGGTTCATCGCCCGAAGAGGACGCTGTGCACATCTTTATAGCGACAACGGAACGAATTTCGTTGGAGCAAGGAAGGTCTTGGACAAGGAAATCCGTCAAGCAATGGAAGGCCCAGTTATCCAAGAAAATTTATCCACCATTGGTACTCAATGGCACTTCATCCCCCCAGTAGCCCCACACTTCGGAGGAATATGGGAAGCAGGAGTAAAATCAATGAAGCATCATCTGAAGAGAACCATTGGCAACGCTACTCTAACATTCGAAGAATTAACAACTTTGCTTTGCCAAATAGAAGCCTGCTTAAACTCACGTCCTCTGTGCCCACAAGGCAACAATATTGAAGACACCAGTGCATTGACACCAGGCCATTTCCTGATAGGAAGAGAGATAATCTCATCACCGGACCCAATCAGCACACCAATATCTACAAATCTGTCAAATCGCTGGAGATTGATCCAAAAAATCAAGCAAGATTTTTGGAAATCATGGAGCTCAGACTACCTTCATGGATTGCAGCAAAGAAACAAATGGAAAAAACCGGTGGAGAATATAAAAGTTGGTGACCTGGTGCTAATCAAAGAAGAAAACATTAATCCTAGTAAATGGCCCTTAGCGAGAGTTGCCGACATTCATCCTGCAACCGATGGATCAGTACGAGTAATAACCATCCAGAAATCAGGAGGACATCAATTAAAACGTTCCATAGGCAGTATCATTCCATTACCAAATAACGAAGAATCGCAGGAACCAGAGCCTGAAGAAAAAATTTCGGCCAACAGCACCCACACACAATCATTCCCAGCACCAAAGAAAACTATCACGTCCAAATGGAAAATGTTTCTACTAATATTTACTCTCCTTACTACAAATACATCGAGTAAGGCAGAATTCAACATACAAAAACCAGACAGCGGGTACTATGTAGAGCATATTGGACACGGGAAGATTGAACGAGGAACATTCAGGATCGAAATCCAGTTCGAGAGGGGGAAGATCGAAGAAGACTTCGAAACAGTTACCGACATGGTGGACAAATTCGACGACCTCTGCAACTCTGCGAAAGAACTGTCCGAAGACACGTTATGCAAGACATTGGTGCATCATCTTCTGGAACAAAAAAGGCATATGGAATGGATTAAAACTGGCATGGAAGATATCATAGCAAGACGAGAGAAACGAGGAGTGCTTGGGATTGTACTAACGTCAATTTTCGGAGTAAATGACGAGGTCTATCAAGATATTGACAGACTCGACAAAAATCAACAGGAATTAATAAAAATGGACAGTCAACAATCCAAATTCTTGCTGTCAGCACTTTCAAGATTTAATGAGACCGAAGAACGAATCGATCAGAAACTGGAACATTTCCAAGAGAAGCTGAACCAAGGAATCAGGGCGATCAACAACATGGACAAGTGGTATAAGGCAACCGACTCCAACCGATTAAATATCCACATCATCAGTGTCTATCACGTCGCCACAAATGTTATTAGTGAACTGTGCAATTACCACACAAACATTTTGAACGTTCATTTCCAACAAGGTAATTTTTACGAGTTAATAACACCTGCCCAAATCAAGCAAATCCTCGCAAATGCAACCAGTAAACTCTCGCCAAATTTAGAAATTTTACCGACCCCAATCCTAAAGGTCGACATCGGACATGATGACATCTACATCAACGTCCAAGGATACTTCATCATAGTAGAAAAAACCGAATATACCTTAATCAAGGTGACACCAATTCCTCTCCAAATTAACAATGGGTCCTACTGGGTGATCGACGTACCAAAAGGGATCTTCGCTGTGGATTACAACTTACAAATGTATTTTCAAGAGACAGATGAGGAATTCAAAGAAAATCTCCAAATTACTCCAAACACGTATATCTGCAGTCCAACAGTCGTGAAAGGAATTGAAAATAACCCAAATTGCATCATTGATGATATATATCATCGAACAGAAATTAGTCAGTGCAGCCTACGAAGACATCAGATCCAGTCCATTATTTGGAAACAACTATACATGGAAAACACCTGGATGTTCGTAGTCAACAAGCCAACCCGAATAGCTATCACTTGTAGTGGCAATAGGGAAGAAGTCAATGTCAACACTACAGGTGTAATTCAGATCTCGTCAGACTGCATCATACAAACTCCAAAGAATACGTTAACCCCCAGGCATAGCAAGAAATTCAAGATCCTCGCAGGATATTCCAAGGCCGTCAGCATCAATTTTACCAACACAATAACACCCAACTCCTTTTCAGAAATTGCAGAGGAGCCAGTTCTAAAACAATCAGACCACTTCGAGGATCTACAAACTTCACAATTGGAATTCCAGCAGCACCTAAAGGACATTACTTGGAAAACCATCCGCCACCACTCCTATCTATCCAGCGGGATAACAAGCAGCCTATTGGGAGGGGCTATTCTAATAGGAGCAGTCTACTACATTCGAAAAAGGATCAACCGAAGGAAGCATCAATCCAAACAACGCCAGTCAACCGTAGAAGAATATCCTTTAAGAACCCTTAATGTGGAAGAAACAATATAGTTTTCCTTTTCTTTTTCTTCGGCCTAAAATTGGCAATATGTTTAAACTTGGTTTAAACACACATAAATTTTAATAACAAAATTTACGAAGCCAGTCAGAAGTTCGAAATGTAATTCTGATTTCATAAACAAACAGTTTTAACCTCCAGTTTTACTTCATAATTTCGCAAGTTTATGCGTAATTTATATCTGTTTTAATCTTGAATTAAAACAGGCAAAATTCAGTTCCCATTTACGAAACCTTAAACGAATATTGTTTCGCCAACATTAAGTGAAAATGCAACTCGGCGACCTAGAAAGCCAAGTTCAACGCTCAGCCCGCAAACCGATGCGGAAATATAAAAGCTTATCATGCTGAGTTGCGGTCTTTGCGGACCTTTAAACGCGTTCTATTACACTATTATGAACTTTGATATTGTTACTGCGTTAAGCATTTTTAGTTTTATATAAATACTAGTCTATTTTCATAATAAAAATCAATCTGCATTTAATGTTTGATTCATTCACTACCCTTTCTAAGCCATAATATTCACGGGGCATGAGGCTGTGCTCCGTGGGTTAGTGTCTCTACTGCCGTCCGTTTCAAGTACCATTGACTACATTGGTTTAAAACGTAAACACAGTCTTGTTTACGTGCTTGACGGATAGAATCAGCGCAAAGTAACGGAGTCCTGATACAGCCTCTCAGGCATCTCTGTTCATATTCATTGTTATTAAATTTAAAACTAATTTTCAAGTATATCACATTTTAACCTAATACGTCTCTGCCCAAGTCACCTGTATTATCCGAATTTTCTACCTTTACGCATGCATTGATAACATAAATATGTGAACAACCTTGCAAGCTTCCTTTATCTGTAAAATTTGAACTTTGCTTGCTTAAGAGCTCGTATTACGTGTCTTGCTATTAATTAAAAATTAATATGGATTGCACTTAATGACTGTGTTTTATTAATTAACCAACATACTTTGAAAAATGTCGTGAAAAATAAACCATATTAATCATGTAAGTACACATACTTGAGGAAAAAATGTATTGTTCGCTTATCCTATTGTTTTTCTTTCAGAATGTATTAAATATTAATTAGTTACACTTCATAATATTACTGATGAAGCCATCAAAAATGGCGAAACGTCTTGTTTAAAAATTTCATATCAATATTTTTATTAAACTATATTTCACGACAATATGTCGTTTGTTTTGACTATATTTTTCTCCTAAAAATATTTTTTCATCCAATTTTTACCCAAGTCAAATAATTAAATTTTTAAGTACTCTTCAACAGTTTTAAACTTATTTATTTAAACTAAAATTATGCGTATAATGCGCACATAAAGTTATTTGCTAACCTCGTGCGACGATGCACTCGATGCGGCAAATTCTACTTTCTATGCTTATTATGCACCTAATATTATGTTCAGCGGTATATGGGTGTATGTGTATGTACAAGGCGGTCTATATTGTTCCAGGCCATGACACTGGGCGTATAAAGTGACCTTTGGAATGGCTTACTACAATCTGACAACATGGCTTAGCCAACCTTTAACAAAAAATTACTAGTTTTGGTCACTAAATGAACAATCTGTCATTGCACTGTCTCTGTCATTGTGATGCATGCCAGTTGGAAAAAAATATAGAAAATAGAAAATCACTGCTATTTACACCGTAGTGCGTCACTGCATCGTAATATCCAATTTAAAAACCATTCCTACTCGGTAGGTACCTAATTCTCCACTGCTACTAATTTTGACTTTATCTAAAACAGTAATTTCTTGCGCTTGCCTGGAAGCTAGTCATATGGCAGTCGGAATAAGTCTTTACATTTTATTACCCTTTATATTCGCTCTTTTAAAGTGCTTTTCACACACAACACAGCCTTCCCAATCCGCCAGTTCTCTAAAAGCAAAACTTCTTTCCATTTTTTAGCCACCCTTTCATTAGATGGAAACCTCAACACTCTAACATAATATGAAGCAACTGATGAAGCGTATACGTTGACTTGCAGCTTGATACGCAACACTTCAAAAACATTTTTGTATCTTATGTGAACTGCCTTGTCAAAATAGTTTGAATGTCAAATATATTTCAAAAAAACAAAACTTAGTGTGTCTTGGAATGGACTAGCACACAATTTGGCAACAGAGCCATTATCACGGCCTGGAACAATATAGACCGACTTGGTATGTAGCATGGAGTTCAGAGCTGCTGTGACTTTCCTACATTTAATTATTCCATTGTTTATCGTATCTTCGGTTTTTTCTTTGTCTATTATTTGTATCGCCAGATATTTATATTCATTGCATATTTCTATGTCGTCATTATTTTCCATGAATAAGGGTTTTGCGCTAGTACCTATACACATATATTGACTTTCCTTTAAATTCATTTCCAGTCCCATTTTTTATATTCTTTTTGTTTTCTGTCCATGTACCCTATATCATCCTTCTCTTGTGCGATTATTACTTGATTATCTGGGTATTCCAGTGTATACATAACTTACGGCTGTATAGAAATAATGGATGTTCCAAAACTTTCGTTATCGAGAAGTCCCTGAAATAAAAACATGCGTAATACTCTCTCTTCTACTATACCGCTGCACAGTATGGTAGAGGACAGATTATGCACGTGTTTTTACTTCAGTGCCTCCTCGATAACAAAAGTTTTGGTACACCCGTTAGATATTACATGTAACGTATCATGCATACACGACACTCCTGTCGAAATCCTTTCGTCACCTGAAGGCCTTTTGAGAGATGTTGGGCTATTTTAACTTTTGATGTTACGTTGCTGTATAGTTTTTGAAGTATATTCATCATAGTTATATTAATGCGGCTGCCTTCTAATATATCCCACAATTTTGCTATTAAGACGTTGTCGTATTCCTTGGTCGGGTTTGCGAATAAAATTGGTACCTCTCTATGGCTGTCGTTTTTCTAGAAGCTATGTCAGACAGAAATTATTGTCAATCGTCGAGCGTCCAGCTCGGAACTAACTTTGTTATCGGGTGTATATTCCGTTGTAATTAGTTCTTTTGTGATTTTTCCGTATATTATGCTTAGTGTAATTGTTACAGGTATTCCTCTGTAGTGGCTTACGTCTTTTCAGTTGCTTTTCTTGTGATATCCACACTATTTTCTTGTCCATTTGCTGCTTAGTTGGGTGTACTATCTTTTATTATATACAGTTTTCGTTTTTCTTTTAACAGTTATATGAAGTGGGTATCCCATTTATTGGTCTTAATTATATGAAGGCGGGTTCGTTCATTTTGATCTGACTTGATACCTTTTATAAATCGCCAAGCTTTAGTGAATTTTCTGCCCCACATGTATGTTTCGTTCACAGTCTTTCGCAAAATAAATTTTTTTCTTTTATTACCATTCGTTTAAATTTTGTTAAGGATTTCTTATCCATTCTATCCGATATTTGCTTTGCTTGTAGCCACTTATGATGTATCTTTTATTTTTATTTTTTTGTCCTTTTGTAGTCGTTCATTCAACTAATATCAGTTCTTCTATTGCCTTTTTATGCCTAGAGCTTCCTTAGCAGCTATATATGTAGAAATTATGTTATGTACCGATAAAGTTCTTTCGTGTTATGGCCAGACAAATGCTGGTAAGGAAACTCTAGGCATAAAAAATAAAAGTATAGCAAAACTGATACATATTGGTGGAATGAACAACTGCAAAAAATAAAGGAAGAAAAATAAAATTTACACCAAAAGTGACTACAAACAAAGCAAAAGGGTAGGACGTTTAGGGTCCCTTCTCACGAGGCGTTTTTGCAGCGCTGCAGAGTGGCGCCGCTGGTAGGGAAACATTGTTTTAAATAGACGCCTTCACACGGAGCGTTCAACGAACGCGCGGTGGCGCGTTCGAGCCACTCGTAGCAGACTTCCGCTACCAGAAGCGCGCGCTGCTAGTCGCGAGACCCCTTCACACGGCGCGACTCGCAGCGCTACTAGCGGCGGGCAGTGATTCTCGGAAGCGCAGCCGCAGAACTAAGCCAGTGCTGCCGATTGATACATAATTTTGGCAACATCATGCCATAATTTTACGTCACACCAACTAGGCCAGTCATTTAAAACATCATAGGTCGCAAAAAATTGCACTGCGCTGATTTTTTGGTATGTTGTAAGGATAGATACCAATAGTGTAAAACCAAGTTTGCAGCTTCGAAAGACCTGTGCTAACTGCGTGGTGCTCGAAAAACCTTTTTTTTTGGCCTTTTTTCAGTTTTTGGCTTATTACTTCTAAAAGCTGTATCCTACGAAAAAAGTCGCCCTGCACACTTTTAAAGTAGACAAAATTTTCTACAATTTGAGTGTGACAGGAGCTTTGTAGGTCGAATACCTCCAGAGATACAGCGCTTTAAAGATTGGCTATTTTTTTCAAAAGTTCGAAATTGTAGTTTTAGCCACCTTCCGAGCAGAATATCGCTTAAAATGCTCATCCTACGAGGAAAGTCATGGGAAATAAAGTTGTAGAGCAGTTACTTAGCTTTAATTTAAGTATAAGTGTAACCCTATAGGTCCAATAGTTCACTTGTTATCAGAAAAAAACTAAAAATTAAGGAAAACGGATTTTTCAAGAAATGGAGCTTCTGTTATTAATATTGCACAGTTACCTATAGAATGTTAGAAAAATGACATTACAGTACGCAACTCATTGTGCTTGGTGAAACGGCCGTGTCCGGATCAAACTGTTCGAACTGTTACTTTTCAATCAAAAATCTTGTTTTTCGTTGAACTTATTGAAGTGTTTTTTGTTTGTTTTTTATTCTTCTTACGAAATGGGTGTTTGTTTCATGTGTCGCAGTGTACTTGAGGAAGGGACGGGGACAGTGACACTAGTGACAGTAAAAAAAACGCGGTATTCAGACGCTAATGGAAGTGAGTGAGAAACGTGGGCTTCACCAGAACAAACAGTTTTTGAGTAAATTGAATGAAGTCACCGTACATGACGCATGCAGGAAGAGGTACACCGTGGAAATCAATGTTAAAGCATCTGTCCTTCGTGGAGGAGATGCAGCGCCCGAAGCTTCGACTTCACGCAGGGATAGGGAGAACTCTGCCTCGGGCTCGAGGCATCACATATTGGGGGATATTTGTTTTCTTTGTGGAGAAAAAATCACTGAGGAATTTCTCAAGGCCCAGCAAAAATTACCTCTTTCTCGACGGAATGTTATCCGTACAGTAGAAACACTAGAAAAAGATTGGTTTCTAGAAACAGCTGGACGTGCTGGTGAATGGGGACAACAGATCATACAGCGTCTTTCATGTATAGGTGACCTGGTTGCTGCGGAGTGCAGATACCACCTTCACTGCCGCCATAAATTATTCTCCACGGCGCGATCAAGTGGAGGTAAAAGAGGGCGTACTGAGCAACCTCAGCTCCTAGAGGTTATGGAGCGTATCTATGCATACCTGGCAGAAACCAGAGAGGAATGCCAATTTTCCCTGAGTGACCTCATCACAGATCACTTCACAGGTGACTACAAACCTGATGTGAGAACTGTTGAAGCTCATCTGAAACAACGATAAGGGGAAAAAATCTGCTTTACTGAGGTGGGTCCTTCTCACAGCCCAATCTTGAGTTTCAGAGACATTGGACAGAAAATTCTGTACGATAATTGGTACGATGGAAGGAAAAGCGATCCTGCTGTGAAGAGCGACTCAGAGTCGTAGAAGCCGCACAGATAATCTTAGAAGACATTAGTTCTCAAACGTTTAACACCACCCACTATCCCCCATCAGATGACTTCTTGAAAGAGGCAGATGAATGTGTGCCTGATACTCTGAAACTGCTTCTTGAAACGATAAGCCTAATATTACATACCTACTTCTTTCTTGTAATTTATTATAAAATTGAGCTGAGGTCCCGCCATCACTTCACGTTCAGCATTTCACGTCCCAGGTCCCCCAAACTATCAAAATAATTTTTATACGATTTTGATAACTTTATACCTTATTATTAACTGTACTCAGTTTAATTTTGCATGATATAAACTATTTTTCACCGAGTTATGTCTTTATTATCCTTTACAAAAATTCTGCAATTCGTCAGACTATATTTCTTTAAAAAACTGTTTTCCTTAATTTTTCGTTTTTTCCTGATAACAAGGGAACTATTGGTTCTACAGGGTTACGCTTGTGCTTAAATTAAAGTTAAATAACTGCTATATAATTTCATTTCCACGTAGGATGGGTATTTTAACCGATACTCTACTCGGAAGGCCTCTAAAACTACAATTTTTGAAGTGCTGTATCTCGGGACGTATTGGACTTACGAAGCTGCTGTAACGCTCAAATTGTAGCAAATGTTGGCGGACACTGTATATAACAATAAATCTAATTTATAAATGTAATGTCATTTTTGTAACATTCTATAGGTAACTGTGCAATATTAATAACAGGAGCTCCATTTCTTGAAAAATCCGTTTTCCTTAATTTTTAGTTTTTTTCTGATAACAAGTGAACTATTGGACCTATAGGGTTACACTTATACTTAAATTAAAGCTAAGTAACTGCTCTACAACTTTATTTCCCATGACTTTCCTCGTAGGATGAGCATTTTAACCGAGATTCTGCTCGGAAGGTGGCTAAAACTACAATTTCGAACTTAAAAAAAAATAGCCAATTTTTGAAGCGCTGTATCTCTGGACGTATTCAACTTACAAAGCTGCTGTCACACTCAAATTGTAGAAAATTTTGTCTACTTTAAAAGTGTACAGGAGGACTTTTTTCGTAGAATACAGCTTTTAGAAGTAATAAGCCAAAAACTGAAAAAAGTCCAAAAAAAAGGTTTTTCGAGCACCACGCAGTTAGCACAGGTCTTTCGAAGCTGCAAACTTGGTTTTACACTATTGGTATCTATCCTTACAACATACCAAAAAATCAGCGCAGTGCAATTTTTTGCGACCTAACGCGATTTTTGTGTCTACGGTGACTGGCCTAAACGGCAACACTGACTTTTTAGTTTGTTGCGGGTTACCGTTAAATTCCGTTGTATTGTATGTGCTTGTGAAAATGGATAGGGAAGTTTCCAAAATCGACACTGCGTCCATCTCGATGCACTGCAAGTGACAAACTACCTATTTCGGTTTCACCTGGCAACGCCGGCGGTAGCGCTGCTGAGCGACTTAGCAGTTCTGCCTGCTACACAGTAGCGCCGCAATAACGCGCCACACAATCGCGTACCCTGCCACTCCACGGCGCCACTCTGCAGCGCTGCAAAAACGCCTCGTGGGAAGCCGGCCTAAGGTCGATTCTTTAGGGTCCCTTCTCACGAGGCGTTTTTGCAGCGCTGCAGAGTGGCGCCGCTGGTAGAGAAACATTGTTTTAAATAGACGCTTTCACACGGAGCGTTCAACGAACGCGCGGTGGCGCGTTCGAGCCACTCGTAGCAGACTTCCGCTACCAGAAGCGCGCGCTGCTAGTCGCGAGACCCCTTCACACGGCGCGACTCGCAGCGCTACTAGCGGCGGGCAGTGATTCTCGGAAGCGCAGCCGCAGAACTAAGCCAGTGCTGCCGATTGATACATAATTTTGGCAACATCATGCCATAATTTTACGTCACACCAACGGCAACACTGACTTTTTAGTTTGTTGCGCGTTACCGTTAAATTCCGTTGTATTGTATGTGCTTGTGAAAATGGATAGGGAAGTTTCCAAAATCGACACTGCGTCCATCTCGATGCACTGCAAGTGACAAACTACCTATTTCGGTTTCACCTGGCAACGCCGGCGGTAGCGCTGCTGAGCGACTTAGCAGTTCTGCCTGCTACACAGTAGCGCCGCAATAACGCGCCACACAATCGCGTACCCTGCCACTCCACGGCGCCACTCTGCAGCGCTGCAAAAACGCCTCGTGGGAAGCCGGCCTAAGGTCGATTCTTAAGGGTCCCTTCTCACGAGGCGTTTTTGCAGCGCTGCAGAGTGGCGCCGCTGGTAGGGAAACATTGTTTTAAATAGACGCTTTCACACGGAGCGTTCAACGAACGCGCGGTGGCGCGTTCGAGCCACTCGTAGCAGACTTCCGCTACCAGAAGCGCGCGCTGCTAGTCGCGAGACCCCTTCACACGGCGCGACTCGCAGCGCTACTAGCGGCGGGCAGTGATTCTCGGAAGCGCAGCCGCAGAACTAAGCCAGTGCTGCCGATTGATACATAATTTTGGCAACATCATGCCATAATTTTACGTCACACCAACGGCAACACTGACTTTTTAGTTTGTTGCGGGTTACCGTTAAATTCCGTTGTATTGTATGTGCTTGTGAAAATGGATAGGAAAGTTTCCAAAATCGACACTGCGTCCATCTCGATGCACTGCAAGTGACAAACTACCTATTTCGGTTTCACCTGGCAACGCCGGCGGTAGCGCTGCTGAGCGACTTAGCAGTTCTGCCTGCTACACAGTAGCGCCGCAATAACGCGCCACACAATCGCGTACCCTGCCACTCCACGGCGCCACTCTGCAGCGCTGCAAAAACGCCTCGTGAGAAGCCGGCCTTAGACTCGCATCTTTTGGTGCGCACTTTTAGGCACGAACGCTTTAGACGCGGACGCTATTAGGCACGTGTACGTTTAGGCGCTAGAACTTTAGGCGCAGGAACAGTTAAGCATCACATGAATGGATTTCACATTAATGTTGAAATATACTTTATTACCTAGCTGAAATAAGTACAAGATGGATCTCTTTCACTTGTTGATAACTTTTAAACTTAAAAAAACTGCATCCTAACAGAAGATTACCTACACGTGAACTTTTCATAAATTCATATAAGCAGTTAAGAGAACACGAGGCATTCCAAACAAGGTATATAAGGAGCACATTCTGAAGTTATGAGAAGATTAGACATTAAGCGTAAGGAGAATTTCTATGCGCACTGGAATATCCAGAAATCAGGTTTATTATGCACAAATAAGTACATCAATATGTTACTATAACCCATTGGTTTATTATTATTATTATTATTTATTTTCAATTTAAAAAATAATAAGTTTAAACAATTTACTTTAAGCATGCTGTCAAAGTATTTTTAGCGTTGATTTCAAATATCTATAATATACCGGGTGTTCCATTTGAAAAAGTTGTGTATCACTACGCAGAAATAGGAGGCCATGATTTAAATTCGTTTATAACAATTTGTAGGTTGTAAATTGCCGCTTAAAACAAAAACAAGTGTTTTCGATATATCTCCTATTAACGAAGTTACGAGCTATCTAGCGAGTTACAAACACTTTGTATGTATAGCCTGTTCATTTTCTATGTGATTCTAGTAGCCTTTGGTTTTTGTATATTCTCAAAGTGTACACGTTTGTTTAACAACTATCAATCATTTATAATTGTCAACATTACTAAATAAGAATTTAATGTTCACATATTAGGGACACTCTGTATTTGAGCGACTAGATTATTTTAAATGAATTATTTAGATAATAATACATAAATCAAGGCGACAGTGATTCAGGGGGCTCAGCCCCACCTGGCAGCCCATAGGCTGTTGGTCTGATAAGGCTGTATACATGGAAATTCCTGCAAAAATGCACACAAATGTAACCGAGGGCAAGGGCTGAGTGCGGTCGATATGGATATGGAGAGGGTGCTACGTGCAGGAGTAATTTTGTAACGCCGACTACAGATAAAGTGATCAACGCTTTATTTCGATAACTTCGATATCCCGATCGCATTGTTGGTTCTGCCTCTGCGAACCAGAAGAGCTCGAGTTCGTTACTTTTAGTAATACCTTGAATGCCATGATGTGTTTTCAGACGATGGACTAATGCGATTATGCAAGGAAAGTTCTGAAGATGCGAGCTGCCAGGAAACGAACTTGCAAGCGCTAAGCTGCAGGCGATATTGCAATTAGTACCTAGTAGAAAGAGTACCTAATACAAAAGTTTTAATTTTTCGTAATGGCCGCGTTGCAGGAATTGATATTTTATAAATGTCCTGCTACACAACAGCTTTGCAAATTACTGAGAAAGTAGTAAATTCGCTCACTTTAAAACCATGATATACAATTTTCTACAGCTGCAAAATTCCAACTTTTAATTAACGTGTTACTAATTTGTGAAAGAGACAGCACTTTAAGTTTCGTTTTTTAAAGAGAGGAACGTATTAGCGTAAGTAAATGCTGTTGAAGAAGAAAATTGTAATAACATTTTTATTCTTATACGAAATGTCACAATTTAGACCATTTTACCTAAAGCTAAAAAAACATGGGATCTCGATAGCTGTAGAGAAACAAATACAGAAGTATATAATGCAAGTAGAAATAGTAACATACATACTAATAAAAATAGACCTGCACCGATTGTATGGAAAAGATGTAGCAACAGTAGCAGTATATGCTTCCACGGATGACTAGATCCAAACACCAAGAATGAATCCAAAACAATATCACATTAACGATGAATAATATAATCCGAAAGAAAGAGAGTATTATATTATGTCATTGTAATGAAAGAGTAGCTAGAATTGCAGACGTAGTTGTTGGAAGGTATGGAGAAGAAAGAACAAATGATAACGGAGAGAGACTAATATATTGTGACGTAATATTCATTTTAAAATACATAAAAAATGATCCCCAACACATTTAGCAGTTTGAATTTTACCTGATAGTATTGCCTCTCTATCTGACTAATTAAAAATATAATGATTTAATTAAGATCTACTTTAATAAAGGTATGTTGCTCTTTCTATATTTTATCTAATTGCAACTTATTAAAAACTTTTGCGCCGGCTAGCTATTGATACCCCTATCTACAAGGTTGGATTTTTACACTGTTGAAATTTTACCATTGTATGGCAAATGCTCGATTCCGACGAATGATAACCACAAAATATTTAACCGCAAACAAAGCTGCTCGAAACACACAGAAATTTCAGCATATCAACCAACAATCAATCAGTTCACCTCAGGTAAATTATAGCAATGCTTTCATAATAATCAAGTAGTTTGGCTAATCTGGAATTGGTTTTTCAAGTGCAAAAGGACGCCAACTCGCATTTGTTTTTTCTCCAAGGAACGCCGATCTCGTTTCCGGCTTCTGCAAAAGGACGGCAAGCTCGTATTTGCTTCCTGGCAAGCTTCATGCTGCTGCTACTTGCTTCTGGACCACGAATAAAGCCTCCTCTAGTTGCTGCACTTTGATTTCCGCTTTCCGCAGTTTCAAATCTTGTGAAATCTCAGCTTAGAAGGCGAACGTGTACAGGCTACGCTCCAAGTCCAATTTACTCTGGAACTGTACTTCGAAACACTTCCAATTTAATCACAGCTGGCTCCCACACACAGAATTCAATGAAACGCACAACTGGGCACCAAATATTTACTTTAATCGACAAATTATTATCAAAATCGGGAAGCAACCAACACACAAGATTTCGGTTTGGCTTCCCAACAAAACAATAACAAGCGACTGTCTAAGTCACCATAGCAACATGATTTACAATTGTTCAACTGTAAGTGTACATACTTTGATCTTAATTATAATTGTTTTTTTTTTGTAAATGTCATTCAGGAAACTATAACCTCAAAATTGGTCGCACTTTAACTTGACTTCACTTTTTGTTGAAAAAAACACTGATTAACACGCCACTAACACACTCTTGTAATCTTCAGTAATTCTCAGGTTGCTTTTTATATCCTTTTTGCATGATCTGCACCTTCTTGCACTGCTTTATAACCTTTAGCTGCGTGATCGATTGTTGGCACTTCGATATGAATACAAACGCGGCCTTAATCCTCTATAATGCTTCAAAACATCCTTGTACTAAAGCGACTTCATTATCGCGTCCTGACAGTCATCATAAAATTAACTACATTTGCCATATTGAGCACAAATTTGAATACAAGCTGATCGCAACCTTGGCGATATCGTTTATAGAATTACTAACCTCTATTAATTAATTACAGTTATTGCTAATAATGTTTTATGTAATTACCAATGTTTACTCGTGACTCTTATTGTTGCAATAAATACAATACCAATTCTGGGCCTATTTTAATCTTTCATTAACATTCGTAAGTTAGCAATGCAAACAGAATTGCTGTAAGCATCATACCATTACAATATCTGCATCATTTGCTTGACTATAAAAATAAAAGGAACACTTTCCCCGCAAAGTGCTGCACAAATTTACATGGTTTCAGCCCGCTGGAAATCTAAGGTGAGTTACTGACTACATAATAAATTACGAAGCAATAAACCAGTTTGCAAATGCAAGATATACGTATATGCAGAAAGGCGGATTGTAAATTGGATTATTATTTTTAATAAGTGGAAAAGTGCTACTTATACACATTAGATATAATCGTAACTTCAGTAGTGCTAATGAATATAACAGTCAAAACAGAGTAGGAAGAAAATATACAAAATATAATTTGGCAGGACTGCAAGACGAATTAGCAACATTTTTATACATGTTACGTTTAAGTGCTAAGCTAAAAATAAGTGATAAAATGAACAACGAGAAAAATTACCGAAACGAAACAGGAAGACGTAATTGTTAGGGCAGGAAATAGAGGAGATGAATGATCAAAGACAACAGCTGTATCGCAACTGGATAACAACAAGAGATTAAGAGGATATAAGTCTATGTCCCCGATTCAATAGAAAGGTGAAAGAATAGTAAAGGGAAAGAAAAATCAGACAAGGAAACGTAATGGCACTAATACCCCACGAAGGAGCTTGGCCTGCAAGGCGAAAGGTCAGAGCTTCCGTATCCTCGCTCTCACACCTGGCTATCGCGTGTCAAATTTATGACACGTGGTGATGTGGTAAGCATCACGCATTAGACAACAGCATTATCACTCCTTGTTCTTTCGAACGCAGGTTCCCAATTATTTAAAGCGACTGGGATTTGAACTCCAGACTTCCGCACCGCAGTCCGATGCTCTAACCATTGAGCTACGCTGGCGCATGGCAACGTAAGTGTGCTGAAATAAATTAATATACGGGGGGAAGTAAGACAACAGATTCCTGGAGGACACTAAGAAGCATAAGAAAAGGTAATAACAAACAAATAATTCTACAATTAAACTAAAAAAAAATACAGTAGAAAAGCGAGAATTTTTGTCATGTCGGACTAAGAATAATTCTATTATACGTACATTTGGTAAAGATTTGAGTATCAGACGAGTCGTTTAGCTGATGCTGAAATTTATATGCGCCAGACAGCTTCTACAAGTTAAATCTTGAATTTGACCACGAGTTAACCACGTGCACGCAGATACGATCTGCAGGTGTAGGAGGAAATATCGCTGGATAGAGTATACATTTTCGATACTAAAGTCATATTTCTTAATTAAGGCGTTTGTTTTTGTTTATGTATTTTCGTATTCGTATAAATACCACCCGTTCGCAAGCTGTCGGAATTTCTGGCCCCCATACCTAATGGCTAAATCGGATGAGTATGCGCCATTCAAATATCGATCAAAGCCCACTTCTAATCGTATTCTTCATTTCAAGTAGAAGTGGAAGCTTCTTCGAATGTTGCTCAAAAAACTATCCCATTATCAACCTTGAAAAATTATAGGATAAAATAATCACCGAATGTGATCTGGTATCATATTTCGGAACTGTATTATTGACTAGAATCTGTATATGTTAAAACGAGCCACGTCCAAACCTACTCGTGGGATGAGGGGTTGCCGTCGTAAGTGGATTTTGTGGGGAACAAGTCAGTGGCAGGTTCGCCTTAAATAAGGGCGGAAGTGCATGCAGCTCTAAAATGCGTTGTGCGAAAAGTAAATAGGGGCCTGACAGTATTTAAATTGCTGCCATAAATTTAAAATGCAGCGAACAAGCGTTTACGAGTCCAGTGAACGCAATTTTCACCGTGTAAAAGATGAGCATACAAATTTGCGTAGCAGTCCGAGGCGTCCATTTTAGAAACACCACTTCAGCAGACCCTCAGGGGTTTGCCAGCAACCGGGTATTCCCCAGCAACGGGCGTCGGCGTCGTAGCTTTCTACGCACCACGAAATTCAAAGTTGGATGATGCAAACCAGCGTGACTTCGGGGATCGGAAAATAATTCGATATAGGAAAGGTTTGCAGTTTAACGAGATAAAGTTTGCGTTCAACTATGAGAAAATTTTGCGGGCGAAGAGGAGCGTGTTTACGTACGGAAATCGCACCTTTTTTTAATGAATGCAAGCGCGATCAGGGCTGGCTTTAGAACAGGGCCACCTTTCAAGACATTTTTAACATTTGCGTTTTTAAATTTCATGATTGCATTTGGTTTTTAATAAACAAGAGTCACAAGATGGAATAAAAGAAACAGTTTTGAGGTAGAAAACAGAAAGAAAAAGAAATGCACATTTTATAGGAATAACCGGGAGTTATTCATATAAAAATAATAAAATATAATCCTACAAAAAGACTACAGCTAGTATGCGAGATCTTCAATGCATACCCATTTGGTACAGACGATGTACGAAAAGAACCGAAATTAGGCTACATCCTTTCGATTTACAAGAAAGGAAACAAAGCAGATTACACAAATTACTGAGGCTTTAATGAATAGATCCTGCACTGATAACGTATTTATTCTTCAATAACTGAAAAAGAGCACAGTGAGCAAAGGAAATCCACCTTGTCTTCATGAGCATGCTTACGACAGCGTGCTTTTACAAACGTTATTTGAAGTATTTGCAGTACCTGCTAATTATATACGTTCCCCTCTATGGGAATCATCACCTTGTCGTTGGTTAGAGGGCTGAGTAACCTTACATCCAGGGAGCGATGCCGGCGGTAGCTTAGCTATCGGTAGAGCCACCCTTGCCGGTATGGTCTTGAAGAGAAGAGATGAGGGTGAAGCTAAGAAGATTCCCACGCAGCGTCTGATCCGGAGCTGGAGGCTGCAAACAGCGTCTGTTCTCCAGGTTAGGAGCGGCTGAAATGATTTTCACCAACACGCAGTAGGATAGCGCGGTGAAATAAATCTTAAAACCTCTTAGAAAGAAAGAAATGGCGAACTTGAAACACAAAGGAACTGGTCTGCCTCAAGGAATATGGGGGAGGCAAAAATTCGCGCAAGCAAAAAAGTACACCTGACCAAGGCATCATTCATATTGCTACATACAATTGTCGATCACTACTGTCAGACGCACAACTCTTCGACCTACCAAATGAGCTAGATAAAATAAAGTGCGATATTCTTGGACTAAACGAGGTCAGACGACACGGAGAAAACTTTCTAAAACTAAAATCTGGAAGAACGTTCTAATAATAATAATAAATAGATTTATTTCCAACGGGAAGTAAATTCCCAATTACAGGAAACATAAATAACTTAAATTAATAACTGACTTAGTGTCGCCAAGACTTAAATGTAATAAAACAAAATAACTAACTATCTCCTAAACTAAACAATGACATACCACCACCACAACAGTTGAATAGTATAATAATAAAATGTAATTCACCGCCTAAATCCACATACAATAATCAAAAATTTCTCCGAGTACAAAATTACTTCAGTCGGAAATTGCAGCACGAAACTGACCACTTGTGAGCGAAAATATATTAATATTTACGTCTAATATACTGAACGCATTTGACATTGCTAGAATAGGCAATTTGAAATGCACGTTAGTTCTAGAAAGCGGGTATGAAAATGAAAATTGAGATCTGGTCCTTAAATCAGGCAGTCGGAATTGTAATTGTGATAAAAGTGTAGGGGCGTCAACATGATAATTAATTAAATTAAATAGAAAAATTAACAAATGTAACGTTCTACGATTTGATAATTCAGTGAAATTAAAATGAAGGCACAGAGAATTATAATCTGTGATGACGTCATCAACACCGGACCTATAAAGACAATACTTTAAAAACTTTTTCTGTATTCTTTCGATTCTAATTGTGTAATAAGTATAGCATGGATTCCAAATTATGTCAGCATATTCCAATTTAGTACGTACAAGTGAGTTGAAAAGAGTTATTAACGTGTCAATACAATTGAATGAATGTGAATTACGAATTAAAAAGCCTAATTGTTTGGATGCAGAATTTAATAAAATTTCAATGTGTTGATTAAATTTTAAGGATGGATCGAAGGTTACGCCAAGGTCATGAAAACTTGTAACACGCTCTAAATTAACATTATTCATAGTGTACTGAAACAAGATCGAATTTGATTTACGAGAGTAGGTCATATATTGGCATTTATTTATATTAAAACTTAACTGATTAGATACCGACCATTCCCAGATTTTACTAAGATCATCTTGCAGTCGTTCGCAATCAGAAATGTCATTAATAGTATAAAATAGTTTTAAATCATCTGCATAGAGTAATGTAGAGGCGTAGTTAACAACATGAGTTATATCGTTTATAAATATAATAAACAGTAGCGGTCCCAGAATGCTTCCCTGGGGGACTCCAGAGTATGTAGTAAATTCGTAAGATAAATAACCGTTAAGATAAACTTGTTGTTTTCTATCCGCTAAATAAGAATCAAGTAGTAATTAAGTTTATAGAAAAGCCAAAAATGTCAAGTTTGAATAAGAGAATCGATTGATTAACAAAATCGAATGCCTTAGCAAAGTCGGTATAAATGACGTCAACCTGTATTCCGTTGTTAAGTGCATCTGAAATAAACTGAGTAAAAATTGCCAAATTAGTGACCGTCGAAGGTTTGTTTATGAAACCATGTTGGTCTATGGATAATAATGGAGAAATTTGTTGTCGAATACTATTATTTAGTAGGGATTCGAGAATTTTACCGAAAACGTAACGAAGAGATATGGGTCGGTAATTTGTAACGTTTGACTTAGAGCCTTTTACTTTGGAGTATTTCCATTTATTTGGAAAAAAAGTATTAGTTATACACAGATTGAAAATAAAGCATAAAGGAGTCGCCAGAAAATCGGCACATCCTTTAACGATGTAAGTGGGAATTTTATCGGGCCCTAAAGAGCGAGTATTTTTTAGCTTTTTAATAACGCCAAGAACCTCCGGAGTTGTAAAATTAGAGACACTAATATTCAAATATGAAGTAGTGTTGGAGTTGTTTAACAAATTATTATTTAAGTTGTTACTATTGCCATTAACATAGCAGCTACTGAAAAAATCAGCAAAAGCATTTAGAACCTCCAAACCACCTTCAACTGTAAAGCCATTATGATCAATCATTGTTCTAGGAACGTTTGCACATTTGTCTTTACTTTTCACAAAAGACCAGAAGTTCTTAGGGTCATATTATTTTCTATATCGGATAGGTATTCTCGATAGCTCTCACTTATAAGTTTCTTGGTATCAGCACGTATTTTTTTAAAGTTATTGTAATGTGTTTGACAACCTGTAGATTTGAAAAGACGTCTATACTTTTCTTTGAGTTTTAAGTTTTTTATAATTGATTTATTGAACCATCGAGGATACCTGCTGTTTCTTTTAATACATTTGGGTATGCAATCATCAAAAACAGAATATATAATATCATAAAATTTATCAACGACCTGATTAACAGAACTTAGATCATAAATAGGAGACCAATCAGCATTTCTCATTAATTTCGTGAGCAAGTCATAATCGCCTCTTCTAAAGTTGTATAGTAATTCTTGATTAGCTCCGCAAGTTTTCACCTTCGCCACATTAGCATCAAAAGAACAAAGTAAAGGAGGATGATGTGAGTCAGGAACTCCAAGACCATCCGCCTCCAGTAATATGTCAACACTGACACGAGATAAAATTAAATCAAGTATTCTACCCTTTTCATTTGTAACATAATTGAGTTGCTGCAAATCTAAGAATTTCATAAAATTAATTAGAGCCTTTATTTTCGAAAGCAAGTCTACATTATTATTATTAAAATGATATTTGTGATAATCAGAACAATTAAAATCGCCAACAACAATGCAGTTTTTCTCAAAAACAAAAGACAGACTACCCAAGAAATCAAAAAGTAGTTCATAATCATTACTACTAGCATCTGTGATGTATATTAATACAAAATAAAAAGAACTATATGAACTGAAATTGACTTTAAAGCAAAGTATATCGCAGAATTTATCGCACACTGAGTTAGTATTTAGCTGTTGCACTTGATATTGTGACCGCACCGCTGCCAATAATCCTCCACCTTTTTGTTTACCAGTCGCCACAATGTTTCGGTTCTTTCGAAAAACGGTGTAATTAATACCAAACAGTTCGTTATCCGAAATACCATCTTGTAACCATGATTCAGTAATTAAAATAATATCGAAATCGTTGTTCAGAATATTTAAGTAAAATTCGTTTACCTTAGAGTTCAGACCGCGCACATTTTGGTAAAACAGTTGAATATTTGTCGGACTGGGTAGTTTAGACTCCAAGGAATTAGCAGATGTGTTCGAAGGCTCCTAGATTTGAGGAAGATCTTCAAGCGAGCGGATTTTTATAACATTAGAATTGTTATCCTTCTTCATATTAATGGTACCGTTTTTAATCCATACATATTTAAAATACAGATTCTTTTTTAATTCCTTAGCATGCCACAACAATTTTTTATTAAATGGAGAAAGATGCTCGTTAATGTATATACGTCCGGCACCGCTATTTGCTATAATGTCATTGTTGGTAAGTTTCAGATGTTTTCCACAATTAATAAATACATCTATAGTTTTACGACTTAAAAACTGTACAACAATCGGTTTGGGTTTTGTATTGTTGCGGCTAGGGATACGATACATGGCCTCGATACAGTCCATGGTGAACGAGTCAATATTTAATTTAGATGCAATTTTATGTAGCACCGAATTTAGATCCTCTTGTTGGGTTTCGATGACACCATGAATTTCAATATTTTTGTTTCTAGTATATTGTTCCATAGAGTTAATTTGCGCTCGAACATTCTTTATTTCCACTTCCTGTGATGCTACAACAGTCTCCATTTCGCTAATTTTATTCTCACTCCGCTCCATATCGACTTTAATGCTGGATAATTGATTTTGTAAATCGTCGAAACGTTTAGAAAAAGTATCGAACGACTGCATGAGCGCGGCAACATTCAAATTTAAACCAGGTAACACCTTTAGTTGCTCGGTGATATGCTCGATCATGCGTTCTACTATAAAGGGCAGGAGCACAAAAGCCAAAGAGGAGAAGGATTTCTAGTACACCCAAGCATGGCAAAATATGTTCAGAGCTACCACGGAATATCAGACAGAATTGCGTACTTGACACTAAAGTTCTCAAAGAACTGTACAACCAAACTAATACCAATATATGCACCAACATCGAGTTCAGAAGATGAAGCAGTGGAAACTCTGTACGAAGACATCGAAAAGGCCCTAGAAACCGATAAATGCCACCATGACCTCGTAATTGGCGACTTCAACGCAATTATTGGAGGAAAGCTTACTGATGATGAACATTACATAGAAAGACACGGACTAGGTGAAAGAAACCACAGAGGACACATGTTATACCACCTACTGGAGAGACAAAAGCTATTCGTAATGAATACCTTCTTCCAAAAGCAACCGCAGAGAAAGTGGACATGGTTGAGTCCCGATGGAAGGACTAGGAATGAAATTGATTATGTTCTCTCATCCTCCAAAAAAATTGTTAGAGACGTATCCGTTTTAAATTCGTTTCACACCGGCAGCGATCATCGATTAATAAGAGCAAGGATATCAGATATCAGTAGAGAAAATAAAAAGAAATACCAGAAAACAACAACATATTATAGATACCGAAATCCTTAAGGAACAACAAAACACCTATCGGAAAGCTTTTAGAAAGTAAATTTGAAAAAGGCGACTACTAGGTCAACATCAACAAGTTAGAGGTACAAATAACCACAGCAATAATAACAACAGCATTTGTGTTATCCAAGAAAAATGCGAGAAAGGAAAGTAAATTGAAGCAAGAAACAAAACAAATGATCGAAAAAAAGAAAATCAATTTTCAGAGAAAATGGAAAAACACCTGAATACCACGAGATAAGGAAGGAAACAAGAAAAATGATACGAAAGGACCTGGAAACACATTATGAAAAGGAAGTGATGAACGTAATTGAAAACAACAAACACATGAAAAACGCCTAAGACGAACAGACGGAAGAAAAGAGATTATAAGCCTGAAGAACTCCGATGGAAAGGAATCCAGAAACAGAGATAAAATACTAGAAATCATAGAGAACTTCTACAGTAAATTATACCGCTCGAGGACTGATAATCCAATAAAAGGGGAAAAACAAAAAGTAATGAATGTCGGGTCAGAGGAAATCCCGGAGATAACCGAAGAAGAAATACTGCACGCTCTAACATCCATAAAGAACAACAAAGCTCCAGGCATCGATAACATAATAATCGAAATGATAAAACAAGCCTCAGACATAATTATACCAAGACTGCAACTACTTTTTAATAGGTGCCTAGAAGAGGAAAATATCCCTGAAAAATGGAACGAAACATCCATAGTACTATTATTCAAGAAGGGAGATCCAACCTGCCTACAAAATTACAGACCAATTAGTTTGTTGTCGCAACTCTACAAACTGCTCACCAAAGTAATTGGAAATCGGATAAATAGGAAACTTGAAGACTACCAATCAATTGAACAAGCGGCATTTCGAAAGGGGCTAAGCACAAGTGATCATCTCCTAGCAGTAAAACTCCTGAATGAAAAAATGACCGAATACAATATGACTCTTCATATGGCCTTTATAGACTATGAAAAGGCTTTTGACTCTGTAGAAAATTGGGACATACCAAACGAATTAACGAAAGAACGAATCGATTACAGATACACCAACCTCCTGAAAAAAATCCACGAGAATCCCAAGCATCGGTAAGAGCACACGAAACAACAAATACATTTGATGTGAAGAGAGGAATCAGACAAGGCGACACCATCGCACCACAATTATTCAATCTAGCCTTGGAAGGAATCTTCAAACAAGTTGATTGGTCAAACCGAAGAATCACGGTGAATGGTGAAAAGCTAACACACCTAAGATATGCTGACGATATCGTACTGTTTGCGGATAACCCTCTAGATTTGAAAGAAATGTTAATGGATCTGAAGGAAATGTCAGAGAGTATAGGGCTGAAAATAAATATGATAAAGACGAAAACAATGTGCCCCCGAGATACAAATATAACAATCGACAATCAGAAGATAGAAAACGTGAACGAATATGTCTACCTGGCCCAACAAATAACCGAGTGTTATTTGTTGGCAATGATAACAAGAACATAGAAATTGAACGGAGGATGAGACTGGGATGAGCGGCATTTGCAAAACTCAAAGGTATACTAACCAACAAAAAGATATCTTTACGGCTGCGTTAAAGGCTATACGACCAATGTATCCTACCAGTAACTACATACGGAGCACAAACATGGACCTTGACGAAATAAATGACGAACAAACTGAGAATATCCCAGAGAGCCATAGAGAGAAGAATGTTGGGTTTGTCACTGTGAGATAGAAAGACCAACGAATATATTCGCAGCAAGACTAAAGTGACAGACATAGTAGACAGGGCATCCCGACTTAAATGGGATTATGCGGGACACATCGCTCGGACTAAAGATAATAGGTGGAACGGAAAATTAATACAATGGAGACCATGGACAGGAAGAAGAGCGAGAGGAAAACCAGTGGCACGGTGGTATGATGATCTGAAGAAGGTGGTAGGACTACACTGGATAAGAACTGCTCAAGACCGAAACCGATGGAAAGAACTAAGAGAGGCCTATGCTCAATTCTGGGCGCAAGACGGCTAAAAGAAGAAGAAAATAATGTAGTAAAAAAGTATACACTAACAACAAAAGGGTAGTATAAGACGATAGGCGAATGTTGCCAGAATTTAAAATGGATAAAGGTTCAAGACAAGGGTTCAGTACATCATTGACATTGGTTAAAATATATTTAAAGAAAGCACTGGAGTATAGGAGCAAAAAGTTTATACAAATGTGAATTCTCACGGGAAAACATAACCTAAATAATCGGTTGTTCCCAGACGATCAATTTACTAGAGCGGAAGATTAAGATGACATCATTTACATGCTTTGAAACCTAGATCAAGACAGAGACCTTTTAACGGTACGGAAAAGACGAGATATTTGGTGGTGGAGGTGGAAGGGCACGACATCCATATTCACAAGTTTGCAATTGCAAATCGTGAATACTTTAGATACTTAAGGGTTGTCACCGCTAAACGGTCTAATACCTACGCAATATCACTAGCATAAACTAATAACGTTGTAACATTTTAGTATGAGCCGGATAGCAAGCTGTGAATACCTAAAACAGTCCGGTAACCAATAGCGTTCAATGAGCGGCCAGCTAAGCTACTTCGGAGGAGGAAGTGGGTTAACATTAAAATGATCAAAACCAAATACGGTTGGCACCAATTTGATTATTCCACAATCCGTGAATCTAAGATGGAAGATTCCTCAGCCTTTGATAAACTATAATCTGTTATAGAGAGAAGGCATACATACAGCGCAATTAAAGTGATATTTATATTTAATGCCTACGTGCAGACAAGTAATATAAGAGGGTAGTTCCTCGAACCGAAATAAAACATTGTAGCTAGAACATTTAAAGACAATGTGTGTACGTAATTGAGTAATACTACTACCCTGCGGCGTGTAAACGGTACGTTTACAGCATAACGTATGCAGCCTAAATCATTTAAATAAATAAATAAACGCACAAATAAACAAAGCACAATTTACGTAGGAAAATACGCATATGTCACTACTGTATTAATACACAAATAGTAAAACCGGCATAAGCAGGAAGATTTTAATATCGTCAATTCATATACTTATTCACACCGATACATCTTTGAATCCAGCGTGGATCAAGGAAACTGCTGTGGCTTCAGCCTCGCGGAGCTACTGGAAAGAATGGTACCAACGTAAACAAATCGCGCAGACTACAAAATCGAAGTCAAATCTGAGCCGTAATTGCTACCAATTCCATAAACTGAAAAATCCAGATATATCCATAATCAGATTCAAAATTCATTAAAAAAAACGTAAATCCGAAAATCTAGAATATTCTAGGACGTGTAAAAAAGTAGAAAAAGCCTTCAAATGTTAAACGGCTCAGTACTCCAACTACTAGAACAGGTGCTGATTTATCGAAAATATAATAATCAGATTCAAAATTCATTAAAAAAACGTAAATCCGAAAATCTAGAATATTCTAGGACGTCTAAAAAAGTAGAAGAAGCCTTCAAATGTTAAACGGCTCAGTGCTCCAATCTCTAGAACAGGTGCTGATTTATCGAAAACCATTAAAAACATACGTCTTCATATGAATCTATCTACAAGGTGTTTTTCCCAAATTCCATTTACTTAATCCAAGGATAAGAATTGAGAAAATAACGAAGATACAGCGATCACCGAATCACAAATCCCCTCTGTAGGGCCAAACGCAAAGTCCCAAAGATTTCAATGATTTTTTTAACAATTCGGTTGGAAGTTCTTCAATTCAAAGACAAAAGAAACTAATAAGCTGTTTTACCACCACAGTGGGACGAAATACTACTAAAACATCTGACCGTAGAAGGAAGTTCCTAAGCGAGCGCACTATTATTCAAGGACGAAATACGACAAACTCGCGAAATAGGGCCGTAAATATACCGAAACCCAACAGAACACGTTTGACGAAACAAGACTGCACGGGGTATCACGTGCAGCCTCTACTAGATAAGCCAAATACTGCATTAGTAGGAATTAACTGTCAATAAATTCACAGAAGTGGAACAGAGAATTTGCTGGGTTCTAAACTTGATAAATAAATCATTAAGTCACTTACGTCATTAAACTTCAAAATGTCAAAATCAACATTTCGTTTAGAAATAGGTAAGTATGCAAATGCCCAGAGTTAAATAACGGAAATAACACTTTCAGGGGGGGGGGGGGGCTAAAAAAAGTCGGAGACCCACCTAACGTTAACGGTAGCAGCTAACATCACCTATATCCTTTTAAATTCACATACCATTAAGTAGCTTATATGGGTAATTAAGATGAGTTAGATCGCTAGAATTAACGTTAGTAAATAAAGCCACAAAAATACAGAATAACGTAACAGGGCGTGACCTACTAAAAATAAAAGAAACGACGTAGATAACAAGCTATAAACAAGCTCTACGATCTGGTGCAGCCATGATATGAGAATTGAAATAAGAGCACTATAAACGGACTGCGTACGAAGAAGCTGTAAGTTTTCAAGCTTAGAACACAGAATAAACGAGGAAAGTAATAAAAACAATTGTGGTAGAACAAAAAAATGTTGATGTGATAGAAGAAAAGAGTCTGGTATGGTATGGGCATGTAAGGCGCATGGTGACAGCGAGGTGGCCTAAAAGGTTATGGGAATAGAAGAACAGCCACTTGAATAATTATGGAAAGGAGTTAAAGAAAGCAGATTAGAAGATACCGGAAGTTTAGTTGTGATGGAAATGGACGTCCGGGAAAAGAAGAAAGGGAGAACGGCCACGTCTTACTTGCATGAGAGTAGAGGAAGCAAACGCAAGTAACTGTGTAGTGCCAACATTTATAAAACATTAAAGTGAACAAATAAAGTATAATTTTTTGTTTTGTAAGGAAGGTTGGCCGTGTCCGCTAAAAGGATGTATGTCGCTACGCGATTCGTTAACTCATAGTTACATAACCTTAATTTCTGGAACGTCAAATCAAATGTGCAACAACACACGCATTAAAATGTAGAGTAAGTAAAAACCAAATGTGCAAATAGAAATAAAAAGTGTACAAAAAATATTAGAGGGTCTATGACCCTCTTGAATGCTTAGACGATCGTGTCTATTGGTGCCGTTGACATTTGGAAAAGGTTTATCGAACTATTTCATCCTTCGTGCAGTTTTCCTAGCTCAGTAATGAGCCGTGGCGGCTGCTCGTTAGGGGCTCAGGGGCTCGAGCCTCCCAGCTGCCAACAGTCTATATGTCATTAGAAAAATTAACTATTCTTAAATTGAAGTTTTTATCATCTACACTGTAACGTTTGCCTGCAGATCAAATTTGTATTTCCGAATATTAATATAATATTTAAATTTGATCCTTGTCCGACCTCACGTTATCGTAATTTCCGTAATGTCAATGCACGAGATGATAAGCGCGCAGGGACCGACGTCACGTCCAGAGATAACAAGGAAGTACCGAGTCGAGTCGCGCGCCGCTATCCCCACTCGCTATCCCCCACTTGAGAACTTTTCCAGGGCACATAAAAGGAGATTCCAACGAGATTCCAGCAGATTTTCCCAGAGACTCTCCAGACCCCAGTCCGACTCCCGTTCCCGATCATCCCTGATTCCCTTCCGGTAACCGTGAGTAGATAACCAGACCTGTAAAGAATTCGAAGAAGAGATTCTACCGGAACCATTTATTTCCCTGAAAGCCGAATCCCGAACTGTTACCGTTATTAATTATCCCGGGCCTTAGTTGAATTGGTGGCTAAATATTGCATCCTCTTCACTAAAGCCATTATTAATTAAACCTGGACTTAGTTGAATTGGTGGCTAAATATTGCATCCTCTTCACTAAAGCCATTATTAATTAAACCTGGACTTAGTTGAATTGGTGGCTAAATATTGCATCCTCTTCACTAAAGTCATTACTAATTAACCCAGAACTTAGTTGAATTGGTGGCGTAAAACTCGCATCCTCTTCACTAGGTGATGCTCTACTCGACCACTCAGACTTCTATTAACCAGCCCTAAGAGGAGAATCTCGTCTTCCTCCGACAATAATTGTCACTAGGTCCGAGCACTAGCTCGATAACATTGTAATTCCAATTCGCCAGCCCCGCATCCTATTTAGTCCGAGCGCACGAAATTTCCCGGCCGGCTTTGGAGGAAAAGCGGCCACATTGAGCTCGCGTTCGGACTATGAAATTAAAGTCATATTTATTAACGCAATGCGGCGTTTTTAGTTTATCCGTTTCCAGACGCCCCTAAATTAATTTAGAGGCAGTACGCCGGGCTTCACCCGCGTCTTATCAGTTAAATCTCCAGAACCGTGATATGTTTTATTGTATAATTGGCAGACCGTTTAATTCTATTTTGATTCCAGCTACCTACTCCGCAGGGTCAGAAACGTGTTCTCTTATCAACCGCACCTGCAATGCCTGGCCGACCGCCCCGATAAGAACGCCTGTTATCAGCTCCAGCCGTCTACACGAGTTTATTGTAATTTCTTGTTAATAATGAATGTTGAAATATCTAAATGTATCACAGCTAAACAAATTAAATTGTTTAATTGTATCCCGATGGTGTTTTTGTATGTTAAACTATCATATATCTGAGGAACCAAAATTATCTCCGACTGTTTAATAGCTACCCGACGAGTGTAGAGTTTAACATCCCTTATGAGAAGGGTCCAGGTGTTACAGCACTACCGTTATAATATAACAAGGTTTAAGTAATGAAATTCGGAGGTAGCTATTCGATACCGCTTAAAACATGTAAAACAATACCCAAGAAGTATGTCAACATAACATGATTTATGTATCAACACACTCCTTAATATCAGTATTCACCAAGCAGCTGGCAGCTGCTAAGGGTGCTCTGAAATGTGTTGCAAACTTATATGGAATTACGGGATAAAACGCTGTCGCTGCAGAATCGGCGATTTAGTGGTTTAACTGTGAAATGAAAGCTCACGATGTTGCAGCTGCGACTCGTGGGCCAATTCCCATATTTATAGATATTGTGCACTCGAAATGTAATGCAATCCAAGGGTAACGGCAGCCGCCGCGCTGATAGCAAATATAGTGCAAGCCTTGACATCGAAAATGAATGCCAATACAGCAAGGACGTTCTTGTATCCTTGTAGGCCATGTTTGAACATAATATCGGTTGCGGTTGAAGCGTATTTATTTACCTTGTGCAATTTCGGTTGTTTCGTGCAATTTTACACAAACAATGGCGGAGAATAGCATATAAAAGCTTGGACTGCCTACACCGGGATTAAATGTCAACCTGCAAAATAAAGTTGGAACTCGCAATTTTACAAGACATTTTGCTATGGAAATTTGCGATAAAAATAAATGAATTTGTGGACTTGATGCACCATTACAGGTTCTGTTTTGTTTTTCCTATTGAGTAAAGTATTACCGTGTCTCGTTTTTTAGCATTTATGTACATTTTGTGTTGTGTTTGAATACTTTCTCTTCTGTGCATATGGCGTTTTATTTTGGACTATTAAAATTAAAGACCAAGCGATATTTGGATTAAAACATCGACAGAATGTAGATGAGCCATTAGTTAATAGTGTTTGTTTAGCAATTGTTAAAAATTAAGATCCCCAAACATATTTACCACGAGCAGCCACTGGTGATAAACATTTACAAAATCGTCCATTGGGATATGAAATTAAATCATTACATTTCTACAGTGATTAATGTATGACTTAGATCACTGATGTCGTTGAATTTAACTAAAGCCGAAATAAACCTAAACTTTTTAGAATTTTCTAAGCAAACTATCTTAAATAAAAATGATCAAAAATTATTATTATCTAGTGTGGCTATGGAATAGTTCCTAATTTAGAAATTCAACTATGTTTACACTTAAATGTCAAACTTCACATTTATTTTTTAAGTGAGTTATAGTTGCATTCGTAAGTTAGGAACTATTTCATAGCCATATTGAGCTGCTTAATGAACTTTGAAAACTTGGAAAAGTTTTCCGAATAAAATCACTGGAGAATTGACTTGTTCAAATGGAGCTTCTCGAGTTTTTCAGCAAAATTCGCCATAGAGTGTATTATAACACCACAAAGTAACAACCTCTTGTCAAATTTATTGTCAACTTTTATACCTATCTATTTTTTTCCATTAATCTTAACTAGTAATTATTGAGGTTAAATAAAATTAAATGACGCACGCATGGATCAAAATTTGCGTTATATCAAAATCATGTATAACATTATAGTTAATTAGCGGATGCATATTTTGTATTATGCTCTGTTTAGAACCTCACTTTATCTTTATATATATAATTCTTCTGTACGTCTGTATGTGACTGAACTCCTCCTAAACGGCTGGACCGATTTTGATGAAATTTTGAGCGTGTGTTTGAGTGGGCCCCTGGATGGTTTAGATTCACAATTGGATCCGGTAGGTGGCGCTGAGAAATCTTAAAAAAATTAAACAGAAATTTTGTCAAAAACTTTTTGCCAGAACCCGATTGCAGCGTCACCTACTGGTCCAATTGTAAATCTAAACCATCCAGGAATCCACTTAAACACACAAAATTTCATCAAAATCGGTCCAGCCGTTTAGGAGGAGTTGAGTCACATACACACGTACAGAAGAATTATATATACAGGGTGTCTCAAAATTGACGCCCGTGCTTCTGGGATTTGATTCAGGTAGCTAAAAGAACTCGAAAATAAAGAATGAAACATTTTCAGTTTGCCTTTTGTTATCGAGTTATCAATTAAAAACAAAAATTTAAGATATAAACTTTACACTTTATTAAAAACGAATAATATTTGAAAACAAGTTATTTTACACACCTGTTGTCACAAAATGTGTTAGGTTGCCCCCTACTGCAAGGCAAACATCCGTACGAACGCTCTGTAGCATATTTCCGTCTATTGACGCCATATCAGCGTGAATAATACCTACGACATCTTCAGGATTCACAACAGGTAAGTACACAAAACCGAAGGAAATACTTATCAAGTACGACAGAACGATTAATAAATTTTTAACATCGCCATAGCCACCTTATTGAATTATGTTACACAACAAATTGGATCGACTGGGCGATAGAAGCTATTATTTACATTTTCATCAATAACTCGATAACAAATGACAATCGGAAAATTTTCCACTCTTCATTTTCGATTTCTTTTAGCCCCCTGAATTAAATCCCAGAAGCACGGGAGTCAATTTTGAGAAACCCTGTATAAAGATTCTTCTGTACGTGTGTATGTTACTGAACTCCTCCTAAACGGCTGGACCGATTTTGATGACATTTTTCGTGTGTATTTGAGTGGGTGCCTGGATAGTTCAGATTCACAAGTGGACCCGGTAGGTAGCGTTCCAATCGGGTTCTAGGAAATTTTTTCTTGACTTTTTTAAAATTTCTCGCTTATCAGAAGATATAACTCCAAAATTTCACCAGCCCCAATATTTTTAAAAATGAAAAAAAAACAAAATTCGAATATCGAAAAAACGTTTGCTGAACCCGCTAATAGCAGGCAAACCAACGTTCGGGCAGGACAACGTCTGTCGGGTCCGCTAGTAAACATATAAACATTTAAAAATTAATAAGAAATGTAAAAAATAACAAAACAAGTCTTTTTATTGTATTACATGGTGATTGTTTCCTTCTAGCTGCAGAAGGGAAAATAAGGAAAAGTCTATATTTTTTAATCAAATCTGGTTTTGCACACAGCTTGACACTATTGAAAAAACGTTGAACAAGAGTCATAGGACAAAGGAGCGAAATAAAAATCAACATATTGTAATTTATAATTTCACTTTTAGCTTATAAACAGAAACAGTTTGGCGGTAAAAAACACAATAAACAGACACCCGTAGCATACAATTTTTCCGGTGTCAATTATCGTTGAAATGCAGTAGTGCGAAATATCAGCTATATTCACTAATCTTTACGAGACCGTGCAGACAGCAAAGCCGTGACGGAGGCGCTCTAGTGTTAGGCAAGATCCTTACAAGAGACTGGAAAAACACTATTTTGTTTTACTCTAACACGTTATGCTGCAGTTACATCGCTCGTTGTCGCACTCATTGCGTTTTCAATTTCAAAGTCACAACGTTGTTTGCACAAAGGTGAGAATTTATGTTACCTGCAGTTTAAGGTTTGTGTGTACTTAGTACACAAATGCCCGTGCAATGTAGAAAATGTGTATAGAACCGTGAAAATAGCTATTTCTGTATCAAGTTCGAAAATCAAAGTGTTTTTCATACTAGACGTGAAGTTTACCCTACGAGTGCTAGCGATTTGGCAACACCTTGTGTGTGAAAAATACTATTTGCAACGTGTTGCATACAAGATTTTATGTAAATCATATTAATTTGTATAGTAAATAAATTTACTTAAATCTACAAAGTTGTTCTACATTTTCATATTAGCACTTGTTGCAATATGAAATCTCATATTGCAACTAGAGCGAATGTATGCATCATTTTGATGTTGAAAACGACAACAATATGGCATTATATTAGGTTAAAATTATAGAAAAGTTAATTTGTTCTGTGAATATCGCTTCAGTCACAGCTATTCATCTCTGCATTGCTTCGTATAAATACAAAACAAATTCCGCCCATCACGGCTCCAAAAGTTGTCAACTGTCGAATATTGAGCTGTAACACAATGGTAACCATGGAAACGTCACTTTATTCAGAACCGCTTTTCTGTCTGCACCGCCACGCCGACTAGTACTAGTTCTTTTATTTATGAAATGTTATCAGTCATTTAAATTATTTTTGGCAATTAATGTTTGATTTTTACATAAATTAAAGTTTTAAATAAGTAAAAATTTTCTAAATTCAAGCATTCGTCTGCCGTTTACACTTGATATGAAAAATATTGATATATGCTTTAGTGTTACTAGATGAGATTTTTTTATATTTACGTTTCGAGCCATCTAGCACCACCGTAGTAACTATTTTTGTATGTTTAGATATTCTAATGTAAACTCTGTCTTTAAGCATAGCGAGCCCTACAACACAACCTTGCTTGAACTACTGCCAAAATACTTTTTATAATACGATACAAACCGTATCGTATAAGATAATGGTATGTTAATTATAATAATAATTTAGTAAAGTGTAACAATCGACTTCTGGTATTGGACCGTATCATTAGTAAGGTAAAAGAACTCGTTAAAACCACTTTCATAAGAGGCTTTGTCAAAAGAGAAGCAAAAGAGCATAGTAACTCAATGTGCCAATCACGCCAGACGAGAAACGGTTCAACAATGACACGGTGCAATCCTTGAAGTCGTTCGTGACATAATGGCTATGGCTGTGGAAGTCTCTGTGTGCTACAAGGATAGATATCCGGTAATTTTAGAATACGAAAAGGTGCTCGACAGGGTTGTATATTGTCACTACTTCTGTTTAACATCTACGGAGAGTATATTATGAGACGAGTTAAGGAAAACGGTCAGAAGGTATCAGAATCAACGGTAAACTAATTAATAATCTACGTTATGCTGATGACACAGCTGTCAACTTCAGAAGAACAACTACTACAACTTATGCAACGAATATCGTTAATAAGGGAAGAATATGGTTTCCAACTTAATAGAAACAAAATCAGAATTCTGATCATAGACAGATTTGGTGAGAATAGACCCAATGCGAACCAAATTGGAGAATATGAAATAGTAGATCACTACATCTATCTTGTATCATATATAAGTAATAAGGGAGACTCGTCAACCAAAATAAGGAGACGTATACAAATGAGCAAAGATGCTATGGCTAAACTCAATCGAATATGCAAGGATCGACATACAACCAAAGCAACTAAAATAAAAATAGTAAAATCACTAGTATTCTCAATCCTATTATAAGCTTCAGAAACATGGACGATAAAAGAGCGCGACCGTAGAAGAATCGACGCATTCGAGATGTGGTGTTGGCGCCGGATGTTGAGAATTTCCTGGACCAAAAGAAGAACAAACGCTTATATCTTAGGGGATCTTATAGGCAAAAGAATCAAAGCAGTGATAAGAAAAGTGCATATAAAAGCTTCAAAACATGGTGTTTTATGAAAAAGCTTAGCAACATTATGGAAATGCACTGCTTGTTTGTTAACATAGAATTTCGACTTAGACCACGTAGTCTTCGTGGATAAACACCCACCATTATCTGGCTTAATGTGCCTTGCACCTTGTAAACTCGAGCAAGGATCTACGTCATACGGCCACGCCCCACGTATTACACTGCATTTGAACGACCAATCAGCGGTACGTCGCTCCGAGCGGCTGGCACAGAAGACTAAATAACTCTACACCGATCTTCAGTTCAGTATCATCCCCTCACCTCCTCCACCCTAATTCATCGCCCTCATCCGCGAAAAGCGGCGCCTTTATCGGCTTTTTACTCGAACCAGAGACCCCCAGATCAAAACCTAGTGGAACCGCTTCAACGCCATTGTTCATCTCCAAACCATCAGATTTCGGGAACAGCGCTGGAGAATAATCTGCTCGTGAGGGGGTGAGATTCTGGACGAAGCTGAAAAGCCTTACGGAGCAATGACGCTCTTCTGGAGTTCCGCTCCACCATGGTGGCGAGGTTGTGATACACCCTCAGCGACAGTCCGACATATTTGCCGACACCTTGGAATAGGTTCATCAAGTTCCTAATGACCCCAACTTCTCTCACGCTAACTACGTTCAAGTTCATCGAACCCTTGCTGGCAATACCAGTATTCATCCACTTCGCCTCATCCACCCAGCCCAGGCCATTCCTGACATCAACCTTCTCCTTCCCATCGAAGAGCAGGAAGTGCTCGACGCCCTGGCCTCTGGAAAGAATACCGCCACCGGGAACGAAGGGCTCACCCGCCGAACCCTTCGTCAACTTCCCGCTGTAGCTATCACCCTCCTCACGTTGCGTTTCAACTGCTGCCTCCGTTCGGACCACTTTCCTCCGGCTTGGAAAATTGGAAAACAGCTAACGAAGCCCCACAAGGACCTCCATCTTCCCTCATCTTATCGCCAAATCGCCCTTCTCAATGTTCTGGGTACAACCTTTGAAAAGACCCTTGCTTCCAGGCTTCGACAATTTCTAGAGGAACACAACGTCATCCCCGACTCCTAATATGACTTTTGCCCTCAAAGAAGCACTGCCTCCCTTCTGCTTCAGCTTCAAACTGACACCACTCTAGCCATCAACTCTGGTCAATACCTCCTCGTCGTCGTACTGGACAGTGAGAGAGCTTTTGACTCAGTCTAGCATGGTGGTCTGCTGAAAAAGCGTTTGGACTTTCATGTCCATCCTTTATTTGTCCACATCATCCTAAAAATCCTAAAAAATGTTGGTAATTTGTATCTAATAAAAATCTCTGTGCTGGAATTCCTTCAAATTTGTAATATGCAGGTGCTACGGCCTCCGATGGTCCTGGAATCTGTAATTTATTTTCCACATATTTTCAGTCTGTTTTTCTAGTGAAAAACATGTTGATAATCGTGAAACGATCTATAAAATGGTTACCAATTTATCTATTTCTAGTATTACAATTTCTGATCAAACTGTTTTTAAAATTTTAATAGCTCTCGATGTGAACAAAGGCGCAGGACCCGATGGCATCCCCGCTCCTTTTATAAAGCAATGTGCTTTAAGCCTATCTCTTCCTTTATCCATTATTTTTAATAAATCATTACGTGAAGGCTGTTGCCCTGCAATCTGGAAAAGTTCGCATGTCGTGCCTATATACAAATCTGGCAATAGAGATAACGTTGAAAACTATCGACCTATTTCTAAACTCTGCATTTTTAACAAAGTTTTGGAAAAATAATTTATAACGTCGGTAAAACCTTTTATCATTCAGCAACAGCACGGATTTTTTACTGGTACGTCGGTTAACACTAATTTACTTTCTTATACAGAATATATATTAAAAAGCATGGACAGCCGGCAGCAAGTTGATGCTGTTTATACAGATTTCAGCAAAGCTTTTGATAAAATCAGCCATACAATTTTAATATCAAAACTTAACTCGATCGGTATCCATGGTAATCTCCTTGGATGGATATCATCATATCTCAGGAATAGATCTCAGCTTGTAGTTAATGGCTATAAATCTAACCCAAAAATTGTTTCGTTAGGTGTTCCTCAAGGGTCGCATCTAGGCCCTCTGTTTTTCATCATTTTTATAAACGATATTTCCCGCTGTTTTAGGTTCACCAAGTTTCTATTGTACGCCGACGATTTTAAAATCTTCACTGTTATCTCCAATATCCAAGATTGTATATATTTTCAAACCGACTTAAACAGATTGAATGCATATTGCAAAGAAAATAGTTTAATCTTAAACATTAAAAAATGTTACCAAATCAAATTCACAAGTAATCGACATGTTACTGACTTCCAATATTCATTGGGTGTTGATCTTCTCAAAGTAGTTACTAATATAAAAGATCTGGGTGTCATGATAGATAATAAGGTACTGTTTGATATCCACATTGATAAAATTGCCAGGAAATCATATCAAATGTTAGCATTTCTAATTAGAACGTGCAAACATTTCACAAATCCCGATGCGCTTAAGATCCTTTATTTCTCTTTGATCCGAAGTCATTTAGAGTACTGCAGCACTGTTTGGAACCCCCAATACAGTACATATATAGATCGATTAGAAGGTATTCAAAATACATTTATACGATTCTTTTCTATTAAATTTCCCTTCAACCATATTGCAATCGGTTCTCTAAAAAGGCGAAGAGAAATATTGGATCTTATACTTCTATACAAGCTTCTTAACCAAAAGTTGGATAGCCCAGATCTTTTATCTAACTTTACTTTTAGAATCCCTATTGGTAATACAAGAAGTGTTGCCTTGCTTGGTATCCCTTTTAACAGAAGTAGTTCAGCTAATAATTCTCCTGTAACAAGATTATCATTGCGTTAATAACTTTTATTTGTCTCTATTGTAACACGTTAGATATTCATTTTAATTCCCTTCAGACGTTCAAAGCTAAACTTTACAATTGTTATTCTAGTTAAGTGTATACTGTTTTTGTTCTCATTTTGCATTCCGTATTTTTATGTTTAATTATTTTTTTTTCTATTATCGATAATGTTTGCTTTCGTCGGAGAGTCTGTAATCTTTATTTTTAATTGTGGGTTGCTGTTATTGAGCCTTGTGCTTATTGCGACCCCTAAATAAATAAATAAATAAATAAATCAACGTATATCTATCCTCCCGCCAGGTCACTGGGTCACAGTCCGTGGAAAAACTTGAAGACCGTTCTCACCATGAGCCGGTGTTTCTCAAGGCTCGATTCTCGCTTCTCTGTTCTATCACCTTCTGCGCCGACATTCCTTTTCCCGCCCAACCCAAGAGTCCAACTTTTTCAGTACGCAGATGACACCTCCATCTGAGTTAAAGCTATCAGCAACGCCAGCGTCTCCAAGCTTCTGTCCCCGTCACTTGTAAGCCTCGGACGCTAGTTTCAGGGCTGGAGAATCAAACCCAACCCGAACAAAACCCAGGCCATGTTGTTCAAAAAACCACATCACCACAGCAAACCTTCACTGGACCCCAAAAACGTCGCCTTGACACTATGGAACTTTAGGCTAGAGCTCTCCACTTCAGTCACCTATCTGGGTGTCCAATTTACTTCCACCCTCAACTGGCTCCCCGAACTTCAAAGATGCCTCTATTCAGAGAAGGAGTGCCATTCTCTCCGTGCTCCGAGGCAGCTTTGTAGCTTGCCACCGTCGCACCCTCATCCATACCTACAAGACATGTTTTCGGCCTATTATTGATTACCGTTTTATCTGTTTCAGCGCTCTACCTCGTTCCAGCATGAAGAGACTAAGGGCAAAGGAGAGGGCCGTCGCTAGGAAGATGCTGCAGCTGAACTGGTTTCATCCCTCTCAGGAGGTTTGCGACCTTGCCGGCATCCCCCCTATAGACGGCAGACTTTCCGATCTTCGTGGCCGATTCATGCAACGAGCGATACAGCAGGACCACCGTCACACCGTCACCACCATCAGGACTCCAGCTTTCCAAACCAGGAGACACAGGACGAAGAAGAGGTTTCCCCCAGCCATCTTCTAGGCGACGCGGAAGATCTTGCCGAAGAGTTCCAGGACATCCTAGAAAACATTCCCCTCAACCTCCGATAATCCCCACTTTACTGTACCATATCACCTTATTCTTGTAAATTTTTAAATACCCAATATCTTAAGCTCAATTTTCTCTAAAATGCAATATCTTAATTTTATTTGTAAACATGCAATATCCTAAGTTTAAATTAAAATGAAATGTAAATATTTTTTTGTAAGTCCAAAAATTTCATGTACAAAGCCGCAGAGGGGTAGTTCCCTAAACGACAGTAAGCTAGGTTTATTAATAATTAACTATTGGATAGACCTAGCTGAATAAAAAATTCTAAATTCAAATTCTTCAGTTCTTAGTGCGATTTTCACTCAGCTGCAAGATCTTCTGAAATGTTAGTCAATATGGGTGCACAAACAGCAACAAGGCCAAATCTGCCTAGGTATCCTCGTTCTCAAGGTACTCAAACAACACGAGCCACCAAAGAGCATGGCCATCGCGTGGATCCTTGCTCGAGTTCATAAGGTGCAAGGCATATTAAGCCAGAGAATGCTGGGTATTTATCTGCAAAGATGAAGCGGTTTAAGCCGAAATTCTATGTTAACAAGAATAATTCGACTAACCGCTAAAGCCTCACAGTATATACGCTAAAAATGCCACAATTTTTATAAACGATAGTCATGGTATGCCTATTACCCAAAATTAAAAGCGTTCCTCTACATAAACAAGATATTTCGGTCAAAAGTAATATACCACAAATAAATAAATTAATTTCTTACTGAATCCCCAAGTGATATTTACTTATTTCACTATGTTCATAGAGATTTATTGATGTTAGTTACAGCAGGAGAATGCCTTATAATAATAGATGAAATTAATGACAAAAATAAGGTGATGACAATTAAAATTCTGTATTTCAAGAAGAAATCCAAACTAATGTAGACGAATGTAAACAGCAGTTTATTGTGAGAACAAAAGAAGTATTCGTTATATGGAAATATTAAGAAGAAACATAAACATGAAGCGAAACAATCTGAAAAGTCGACTATTTCTTATCAATTAGGAAATAATTATTTAAAGATATCTTTTAAAATATCTGACTTAGAACGACATAGTCATCTTATTGCTAAACACTGGATTGAATATGCTCAGATTAATAGTATATTATATCATGAGGGACTAAAGTGCACCATTTAATCCCGCGAGTGGAGTTTGTTGCCTCGAAGGCGAAGCCCGAGGGCAATAACCACTCAAGGGATTTAGGCACTTTAGTCCCGAGGTATATACGCTATTTTTTGCACTTTTGGGAACATTATCATCAAACATTTCCAAAATTTGGAATCTGTCAATTTGGAAACTGACAATTATAATTTATTACAAACTGAATTGCAGCAGGTCCTGGATAGCCTGAATCAGTTGGCAGTACTGAAGTGTATTGTCAGTATATGTCAAATTCGAGATTTGCAGGTTAAGTTTTACGTCAGTGTGTGTCAGATGACAAACAAAACCTAACCTACTAACCTCGTGTGTACCCTGTACCTACATAAATTTACCATAGTTACGGTATCATTTTTACTTTAGTCCCTAGGGATTAAATGAGTTACTTTAGTCCCTAGGGATTAAATGATCTACTTTAGTCCCTGTTTACGGGGACTAAAGTATCAACTTTAGTCCCGGAAGTGCAAAAAAAGAGTTTTATACCATTTCAGAATTATCTTAATTCGAAAATGTGCAAAACCATACTAGAACCAATCTATTAGATCCAATGTTACTTTACTAAGTACAGTTACATTAAAAACTGTAATTTTTAAATGAAATGATTCCTTAAGTGTTATTTCGGAAACAAGTATATTAATGAGAGCGATTAATAATCGAGACATTTTAACGCGCGAGAGAGCGCGTTAATTGTAGAGATTATTAATCGCCGATTAACACACGAGTTAGTTTCAATATTTTTTCGTTGATCGTATCTTATTAGTTTAAAGAAAAGCTAATTTTATACCATGAAAGGAATTTGACACTCAAACTTTTGACATTAATGGTATCTTTGATTACCTATACCAAAATCGTCTATTAATAAAAAATCATTTATTAATAAGGGTTATTAATAAACGATTTTTAAAAATCATTTATTAGTAAAAATTCATTCATTAATAAGGGTCATTAATAGACAATTTTCTATACATTAATGAAACCCATAAATAAACGATCAACGGAAATAGATATTAACGATACAAGTTTGATTATGAGCATCTTAACGACACGAGTTTGATTGCAGAAAACGAGGCGGTGAGCCGAGTTTTGCGGCAATCAGACGAGTTTCGTTATGTGCCGTAAGCAAACGTGTATTGTTCAACATTTTATCTTCATCAATAAATTCTGGTTCAATGTATTTCTTTATATGAAATGAGTGCGGTAATATTCATTACCGCACTGAGTGCGGTAATATCTATCCATTACCGCACTGAGTGCGGTAATGAAGCTCTTAACGATACTAAAATTAATTTGGTTAAAAGTCTATAACAACACTGATGAAGATAAAAACTATAACTCTAGGTTACTAAACCAACAGCAACCTAGAAAACACAATAAATTCAGTTTATTTTATTCAAACAATACTGGACCGATGGTGACAGATCTAAGAAAATTTCCCTATGTGTAGGGAAGTTCGTACCAAAGGAAAAGGGGAATTTTAGTCATATTGATTAAGAATTTAGGAAATTTTTAAACTTTTTTTGCGATTTTCGTAATAGCATTTTAATTTGTGTAAAATTGAGTGCTCAGCTAAAAAAATAATTTTAGAAGGAGAATCTGATGGTAATTTTTTTACACGTTTTAAATAGTATATTACATACCGAGGTGGGAAGTGTTTCATTACTGTGGAGAGATTAGGTAGTTTACCGAGACGCGTAGCGTCGAGATTAACTGTATCTCGAGACAGGAATGAAACTTTTCAACGTGGTATGTATACTATTTTATTTGCAATCATCTAATTTTAAAAATAACTACAATTGAATTCTGAATAATAGATATCTTGATGTAGCTAATATTTTTGTTACCATGAAAACAACCCACTCAATGTTTTGTTACCATGGAAACACCCCACTCTTCAGGTATGTAATATTTTTCGAGGTATGTAATAATTTCCTGGCTAGTTTCAAGTAATCATCTAGTTCCCAGCTGCTGTCATGTCATGAAATTGACACATTACAATGTGATTGCGAATAAAAAATAATTATGTGTTACTTATCTTTAAAGCATCTGCAATGTCTAGAAATTTGAATGACTTTAGAAAAATGAGGACATCCTAGGATTTGTTGACTACAAATCAGCTGCGGATAACGCAACGTTTTAATAAATTCAGCTATAGGTAAGTAAAGTGTGATAACCAGAAATTTGCTTCTGAAGTACAAATTGTGTATTTATTTAATAATACAATAGAAAGGGAAATAATCTCTCTTCGAGAACTACTAATACTTGAATTCTAAAATGTATTCCAAACATATATTAGGTCTTCTCTGCATAGTCCCCTGCCAAATCGACGTATGTAGTCCATTGATGCTTCAGCTTTATAATCTTCTCCTTAGGTTAGTTTACACTTTGATCCTTTAACCATGAAGCCACCTCAGTTTTTAAGCTGTCACCGTGACTAAAATGTTCCACGAAGGTGAGCTTTCAATTCCTCGAACACAAAGGAATCTAAGGGCGCGAGATTCGCCCAATATGCTGGGGGTGGGTTTTCGAAGATCAGCTCAGCCGCTTTTGAAGTCGCTGCAAGGCGTAAGTGAGACGACGCATTATCGTACAATACGAGCATTTATTGTCGCAGACGTCCACGGCGTTTGAAATCGTTGCCTACCGATGGTTTCATTCTGAACTTTTTCGGAGGAGGAGAGTTGGAACACTGCTAGCTTCTTTAATCACATAGTCATAATGATAGACCCAACTTTCGTGAATAGCATCGATTCTTAAAACAAGTTGTTCGGAGCTGCATCGGCAAGGGCCAAAAGCTCAGGACAAATGTCAATCATGTTTGTGCAAGCTGCAAGGGCCTCAAGATTCGAGGCGTCTATCGCGCTGAGGCGTTATTCATAAGTAAAATGTCATACAGTATTGATCTAACCGATTTCTTGTTAATCTTAACAATTTTGGCAGTTAGTTTTAAAAGTAATTCTAAGGGCCGGTTGCAGAAAGCAATGTTAAGTCTCGTGTTAGCTAACATCGCGTCAAAGTGAACAAAAACGAATCAAATCTCAAATGCTTATGGCAACTAATACATTAGTAAACAAAATTTGATGCGATTTTGTTCACTTTAACGCGACGTTAGCTAACACGAGACTTAACATTGCTTTCTGCAACCGGCCCTAAATCTACCAGCACTATCAAAATTCTGTGCCGTTACCGGCCATCCACTTCTTTCATCGTCTTGGGGACTCTATTTGCCATGCTTAAACCCATTTTTCCATCGACGGACGGCCGATTTTGATAGGGAAGCATCCTGGTAAACGGACACCATCGCTATATAAGAATTTAATTACTGCCCAGTTTTTTCATTTTTAGGGACTACCAAAACGCAGTAACTATAGTAGCGCCACCTATGTGGGGAATCAAAAGTTAGTGATTATTTTATATTGTTGTATTCACATGACTTTATGTATTTATAGGTATTAACAATACAAGTTTGATTATGAGCATCTTAATTAAACGTGTTTGATTGCCAGAACCAGACAGTGAGCCGAGTTCTGCTGCCATCAAACGAGTTTCGTTAAGTGACATACGCAAACGTGTATTGTTCAATATTTTATCTTCATCGATAACTTCTGGTTTAATGTATTTTTTGTTTTGTAAAAATTAGTGGGGCAATATCATCTATAACACCTGAGTGCGGTAACAAAGCTCTTAACGACAATCAAATTATGTTGGTAAGTAGTCTATAACAACACCGATTAAGATAAATTAAAATGCAGGTATAACATTTGAGCCAAAGAATAAAGACATATTTTTTTCTTTTCATATTAGTTTACCTAGTCATTAATTATTGGTTATTTTTTTTAAAGTAGAATTTCAATATGTGGTGTTAAGTGGTTTTCCGTTTTTCTATACAATTCGATCGGCCTTTCTTGCCTTGCAAATGTAATGTGTGTAAGTTTTGTAATAAATCCCGACAAAGTTTTTCTAGAGCATGGCAGTGTAGAAAAAGTTCCAATCAAAGGCAATTTAGTCATAGGCGCGCAACTTTCCACCTGTTTCAAGTTTGCAGACGCGTCAACTTCCTACTTGCTTTCCATTTAGAGAATAACCAAATTGATTCCACAGTTATAGTTGACAATCTAACAGGCTAAGGCTCTAAAATTAAGAATACTCACCTGGTAATCAAGCCTAGCACTAATAGTAAACTAGTTCACTAAATGGTAGGACATGCTTAGCAAATAAAAAATTGGTGCATTCTGCTGCTTCGCCAAATCGTTATCGCGGCCACAAGCACTAACGGAGTTGTAAATGTTTTTCGGATGTATCAGCATAATCAGATGATATACATAAATATTTATTAATAGTCGTTCCCAACAAACCCACGATAAAAGTGCGTAATTTTGAGCGTGAACTGATTTCGTTATCTGAGGTTTGCAATAATGAAGAGTTCAAAGACCATTCGATGCAACATCTGTATTTGGGCCAAATTTTCTCCTGCACTGCACGTGTGCAGAACAGCAATAGAAACTTGATAATCGAATTTTGTGCGGACCTTGTGCAGACCGCATTTGAGATTAATTGCCAACATGCAGGGTTGGACGAGACCACGGTCTTCGAGACTTGTCTAGAGTTCCGGCTACTATAGACTGCAAAACAAGGGCGTAGCCAGGATTCCAGTTAGAGGGGGGCAAAACGTATATATACAATTAATTACTATTATTATTCTAGTTTTATTTACTTTTTTTATAAATAAAATATATCATTTTTATGACCTCCTCTTCTAGCTTCTTCTTTTTTTTAGTGTCATTTTTTTTAGTACACTTGGCAGCCATAGCCCATTATTCTTCTGTCTTCTGACATTCATTATCTTTCCAGGGATTGTACCACAGTACCGCTACAGTTTTCAAGTGTCAGTTTTCGAACTTTTTTCTCGGTACAGAATGCACACATACACATTCAGAGATTAGAAGAACGACAAAAATGTGCTTGTTTGATATTTGGCGTGTATTTACATCTATATCTAGATAATTCAGAAACGGCTGTTAAGAGACAAATATGTGGTGAAGGTTTTCGTTACTACACCGGGAGTTTTGATCTACTCCCGTCTTCAGGTGTTCTTGTAGTAGATCACAACTCCCGAAACGTTGTGTGACATGGGCATAGTGGTAGATCCGTTAGCTTGTTCTTTTTACTTGTTAACTGAACTATGTCCTATTTACAAATTTATATATACATTTTTTTTGTATCATATGTATTATATTCAGTAAATAAATGTGGTATTATTATTATTATTATATACACCCTAGACAGTGGAAAAAGTCCAATAAAACATATTATAACAGACCACCGCCAAAAATTGACATTCAGAGAACAAATAAATATAAATATTTTCATTTCGAAAAACCACATTTAATGAGTGCTAATTAATGAGTAAGGTATGATCAATTTTTTTCATCTAGTATGGCTTTGGAATCGTTTCTAATTTATGAATGCAACTATGTTTCTACCTAAATGTCAAACTTGACATTTGATTTTTAAATAAGTGAATTATAGTTGCATTCATAAATTAGGGACTATTCCATAACCATACTAGATAAGTATATATAATGCGCTGATATGCTTTTCAGGGTGTAGTAAAGAAAACCTTCACCACATATTTGTCTCTTAACAGCCGTTTCTGAATTATCTAGATATAGATGTAAATACACGCCAAATATCAAACACGCACATTTTTGTCGTTCTTCTAATCTCTGAATGTGTATGTGTGCATTCTGTACTGAGAAAAAAGTTCGAAAACTGACACTTGAAAACTGTAGCGGTACTGTGGTACAACCCTGGAAAGATAATGAATGTCAGAAGACAGAAGAATAATGGGCTATGGCTGCCAAATGTACTCAAAAAATGACACTGCAAAAAAAGAAGAAGCTAGAAGAGGAGGTCATAAAAATGATATATTTTATTTATTAAAAAAAGTAAATAAAACTAGAATAATAATAGTAATTAATTGTATATATACGTTTTGCCCCCCTCTAACTGGAATCCTGGCTACGTCCTTGTTTTGCAGTAGATATAGATATAAATTTGTAAATAGGACATAGTTCAGTTAACAAGTAAAAAGAACAAGCAAACTGATCTACCACTATGCCCATGTCACACAACGTTTCGGGAATTTTGATCTACTCCCGTCTTCAGGTGTTCCTGTAGTAGATCAAAACTCCCGAAACGTTGTGTGATATACACCCTAGACAGTGGAAAAAGTCCGATAAAACATACCATTTATATTTATTATCATTTCATTAGTTTTGAATCACGCTATTGCCACGGATACGAGCTGAAGGGTGGTACTTATCCCAAAACGAAATACCCTTGTTGTTGTAGCCTGTACAGTTCGATGGTACAGTATACAATGGATTTAGTCGTATGAGCATGCTTCTTCCTAGTTTGTTTTTATCTAGAATCACATGTATAACCTATTACAGTTTTTTTAAATCTTGTAGGATGTAAATTGTAATAATGCTTATAAATTAACTGTCTTTGCCCTTTATAAGTGTTTAGGGGTGGGCAACTGCCCACCCGTGCCCCTCCGTGGCTACGCCCATGCTGCAAAATGTGAAGTTCGCCATGAGCTTGCACTGCTTGCAGTACTAAGTAGAAAAGTTTACTAAAACTGGCATGGACATCGATAAGACTTGATTATTTCCATTTACCATAGTTGAAAAGCATATAATAATTATACAGTTTGATACTTATTAATATAACTTATTAGGAACTTACTCAGTGATTATACAAACGTTACTGTAATCATAATCATTACGTATAGAGCATTCAAACTCCACGAACCGTTGCAGTTTTTAACATATAAGAAATTCAAATATTTTCAAATAAATTTATGATTTAATGGTACCTTTAGAGGCATATGGAATAACTGAAGTACTGATCATTCAACAATTACATAATGCTGAAAAAATACGACAGAAAAAATTACATATGAAATATGATATATTTCATAAATGTTTCGAGAGTTTGTAAAAAAAAAAGATTTTTCATAGTGTCACAAGTGATAAATATAAACGATATTCTTCTGCTTTCCTTAGTTGTGCTAAGCGTTTTCTTCTCCCCATTGCCGTAATGTTCATTCTTTTCTTTTTCGGGCCTTGCCTCCATAATTATTTTCAGTATTCTTCTATCTCCAATTATTTGTTACGTCTAGCTCTTTTACTATTTTCACAGCTCGGTGTATGCTGCGTCTATATTTTTAATGTCTGTGGTGCGGGTTTTCGTATTTTCGCTCCTTCCTTGGCTCTTATCAGTTATCAGTGCGGACAAGCGACTCGAATGTTGGGTTTTGTTTGAACGCGTCTTTTTTTCTGTAGAACGCCATGATGGTGACTTGGTTGTAGCCTCTTTGAAATTTCCCTGCGGCTTTACAGGCTTACAGTATATGGTTGTTTTGGTTCGTGGCCCCCGCATAAACTGCGGATTGTTGTAGCCCGGGTAGTTCCGTCAAAAATTTATTTCTCGCGAACTGCATACCTGAATAATTTATTTCCCAACCACGCCGTCTAGATTAATTGCGACCGCATTTAATTTTACACTCTTGAGGATCATGTTTCTAACTTTGTTAAAACTATTGTGTACGCCTTTGCCCTCGGAAAACGAATGTTATTGAGGTGCACCTTAAATTAGCCAATAAATATGTAAAATGTGTACGTCTAATTAACTTTAAATTGGCCAATAATTATTTTAAATTTGTAATAATAATTACTCACAATTTGTACTATTAATTATCTGATATTTGTACTAAATTTTACCGAAATGGGGACAATTATACTGTCATATTAGTATTTTGGTGTTATTATTTGTTACTGCTATTTGTGAGTGATTTGAGCTTTTCTTTCAGGAAATTATGTGCTACTTTAGTTTACGAATTCTCAGTTGAATGCCTCGATACACTTATCGTTAATTTGGTAAATATTCGTTTGCGCCCTTTTGGCTTTTAATCATTTGTTAGTATTTAAACAACTGCACTCCGTCCTTCTGACTGGCCGGCCGGCAACTGTATCCGAGTAGTCATAAAGTTCGTTATGTTTTGAGAAGAGAATTAGCCGACGAATCGATTTGATGCTAACATGTTGTTACATGAAGCCATTATGTGAGTTGCTTTCTTCCCATCTGTTTGACTGAGGGCTTCATTTGTAGTTGTACTCTTATCACTATATTTGGAAGTCTATTCCGTTTAGTTCTTCCTGTCATTTTCCCTGCTATTATTTTAGCTTTTAATTTGTCTTGAAAAACTCAACTGACATGAAACTAGGTTTATATATGATGTTGTTGTATACTATCAGTTTGGTCGTGTTATTTATTTTTGTAATTTTATTTATAATTGTATTATTTAGCATGTAATATATTTTGCTTGCTTCTTGTGCATAATAAATAGCCGAACCGAAAGAAATTAATAGTCACAAAAAGGTTTTCTATGTGCAGGTAAAAGAAGCGTAGATTTCAATAAAGCTAGGGAGTGAAATTTGTGAGGATTCTAAAAAGGTAAAGAAGGTAAAATAAAATAACAGTACATTGCAATAGAGTAATTTGAAGAAAGCAGACAGAAGGACATGGAAAAGCAATTGAGAAGCAATAAACTGTATAAATAATCAGTGCATTTATCGTGAGTGAGAAAGCAGAGCAAATAATAAAACGTGTTTGTGTGTGTGGCGCAAAGCGACTATTTTAAATATAAGAAAAAGACAATATTTAGTTTGTAAGAAATTTTAAGATTTAAAACTATGTAATTAAACTTATTTCTATTATGTACTAAAATTCATCAAAACTTATTTCTGTTAGCATTGTAACTAAGCAACATAGACTCTAATTTGTTTTAATAACGGAGGAGAACAAATGAAAAATTAATTGAAGTGACAGTGTTAGATTTGTGATCCACTTAATTTACAAGTTTTATACAATAAACGAGCATTTTATAAACTAAAAAGTATACCATTTTATTCTGCCCGTCTTAAAGTTTGTGTGGTGTCGTTTGTAGAGGTTTCCGCCACATAAAAATAAAAATTTCCACGAGGGGCATTTCCGAGGATCCGGCAGCCGTTCCAGTTCGGTTTTCCGATAACCGTTTCCGGCCAAAATAAGGTTCCAGAACCAGGAATCTGCACTGCAATACGTCGAGTTGGACTGCAGGAGTACCACCAACAGCATCTACAGAGAGGACAGTCGTTTCAGAGGCAGGAACATAGGGGTAATCTCCGAGTAGCTTCGGAGCCGCCAAATTGAGGTAGGAAAGTTTGCCTAAAAATATTAATGTTAGCGTTTGGAATTCGATGGGAATATGAGATTCTGCCTTACTGAAGAAGATGCCAGCTTGTTAAGGGCTCCACCGAAGGCGCAGTTCGAAAAATAAGCAAGATGATCCAAATTTTGAGGTTATGCGAAGGTTTTGAGAAGAGGAAGCGTTCACAAACAATTGCTAAAGTTCCGGTCGCGTCCATCTGACGTCACGAAATAAATACGTGCCTGAAACAAAAGCTATTAATTACCGCCAAAGCGCGATTTGAATAAATACCTTTTCGAATGTTCATAATTTCGCTCATTTTAACGTCAATAACGCGGACTGCACGACATAAACCATTTTGTAGATATCTTTTGACAGTATTGCAAACAATTAGCTACCGCGTATTTTAACTAATTCTGGTGTACAGTACCATTTAAGATCAATTTTTATTCTCAATCGGTTTAGGGACCCACCTGAGAGGAAGCTTGTGTTCTACCATTAGAGCTAGCGTTTTATTATAATTAATTGCAGGTAAATAAAATATTAAAAGGGCATACAACCATTTATTTTGTGAAGTAATTAAGTACGGGTCACATTTTAACCAACCTAATAATTTGATAACATGCAACACTTCGATCACAGTAAAATATTAAACCGATGATTGAGCATGTGGATTTTGCTCTAACTTACAATTTCATTAATTAAATAATAATATTAGAGACCCAATTAGAGCAGTCTATCGCAATATATATTAACTGGCTGTAGATTCCAATAGCCCACTCTTAGATTATACCTAGAGTCTGTACTTTCTTTTATTATTCGATTCAGAACTAAGTTTTTATCCATTGTCATGACAAAATGCTATCTGGCATCAGTATTTAGAAGTTTCAGACAGGTTTTCTTATCCATCTTGAGGTAGTTAAACCGAATCCCAGGTTCCAATTTAAATTCTATAAGCAAATTTACAGGTGACAATTCATTACGTTTCAATAGCCACGTTTTCATCTATTTTAAAAATTTATTATTTATTATATTTTTACATTTCTTCTTATCAATGCAAGCACACGTCATTGCCATCAGACAAAGCTCGTACTTGGATATATTTTGTTGATACCGCCAATTTAAAACTGCTGAAAAGTTGCTACGTATGTGATCCTAAACTGATTACAATGCACACTCAAAAATGCACACGCTAGCCTCAGCTTCATCGTTTGGCAAGAAGTTATACTGATAAGAACTAATTAATTACCAAAACAGTGCTCGAGCTCCAATTCAATCATTTTCAATGTCTTGAGATTGCACCATATTTGCTTATAGGAAGGATGTCTTTATTGCATTACATTTCGGGAGCATCATATTTGTAAATAAGCCGGCCAGTTTACTACGTTTTCGGGTACAGCGCAGATCGCCCTCGCATCACGAAACTGCTCACCTCAATTCTGCTGCTTCAGCGTTTTCGCCCATAATTGCCATAACTAAGTTTGGGACCTATTTCGGTCGCCCTCACCAGCTGCCAGCCGCTCGGTGCATTGATACGAACAAATGTGTTGACACATAACTTATGTTATGTTGACATACTTCGTGGATGTTGTTTTACATGTTTTAAGCGGTATAGAATAGCTACCTACGGATCTCTTTACATAAATCTTACTATATTATAACGGTAGGCGAGATGATAATAGTTATTTATACAACATGTAGCTAAAGTGACACTTTTTTGCACTCGTAAAACAATTTAAAAAATGAGCCGAAGGCGCATTTGTTAAATTTCACAAGTGCAAAAAGAAGCTATAGATACGAGTTGTATACATAATTTTTTCGACTACCACATATTTATGCTAAAAGAGATTACAAAACGTCAACGTTATTTCAAATTGAAAAATCATGTTAGGCATGCTTTCAATGTTTTAAACTGAAAACACCAAATTTAATACACAGTTTTGACAGAACTGTGCAATAAAGTGACACATGTATGAAATAATATTTCATAGTATAGAATAACAACATGCTTTTGACATATAGAAATCGTCAAATAATAGCCTCCTTTAGGAAATGGTAGTCGAAATAGTTATTTACCTAACAAGTTCGGGAAGTAAATTTTCCCGAATCATTTTGTGCGAATTCGGGAAAATTCTTCCCGAAATAGTTAGGTATAATGTTTTTTGTAACGAATAATTGAAACTATTCAAAAAAAAATTATTTAGTGTTTTACTACCTTGCTGAGTTGACAGCACAAATCACTAAACTTTTATATATACCTTACGCACATGTTAACTTTTGTCGTAGATCAACACACTAAAGTGTAAGGTACCGCCATTAGTGATTTTGGATATATATTCTTGTCGCACAATTGCCCTAGTTCTTGTTGGAAAGTAAAAAGCACCCGAGTAACCCCCGGGTAAAGTAACTTTCGGCGCATCGGGAATGACCGGGAAATATGAATTTTGAAGGCTTGAGTACATATCTAAATATATTTTCACATCAACGATATGACCAGCTTTTTGAAAGGCTTCGAAGAGTCAGTCTATAGTGGAATACTGGAATAAATGTATTCAGTTCCCAAAGAGTATGAAAAAGAAAATTGTTTTTACCCAAATTTGTGTATTTTACGTAGCTCAGCGAACATTTCATACCCTCTTCGTCTATTTTTTTACTTCCTTTTACGATAAAGGAAGTATTGGATTTCAGTTTTTTTCGATTTTTTTAAAAACGGCCCTAACGATTTTTTTAATGTTACATTTTTATTATATTTTTAATGTGTATTTTAAATAGAACACCCTGTATATTATTACAGTTTTGAATTCAGCTTGAAATTCTAGAGAAAATTTGTCTGTTCAACTAACGCTCTATTTTGTACCGTTTTTGTAGAATTTGTAATTTTTGAAAATTTTTGACAAACTATTATAGTTATTAAGGTACCAAGGGCATTATGAGTAAAATAAGAGCCCAAGATTGTTAGTGTACTAACCGAGGGCTTTGGCCCGAGGTGTGTACAACAATCGCGGACTCTTAGCTCATAATGCCTGTGGTGCCTTCAAGGTTTTATGTCCTACCAATTTTCTTACCAAATTCATATTCATATTCAATTCATATAATTACTATGATATAGTATTTAATATTGATCTAGTTAGCTGATCTAAGTTAGATTTGTGACATTAGCTGAGCTGTCATTAATTTTCATTGTGACAGTGGTGCATAATTTTTGAAATAAAAGTTGTATCCATGGAAACAAATACTGTTAATTTTTCATAATAACCCTAGTGTTCTTATGAAGAAAATAATTGCCCTGGAGCGTTATTTTGTATCTAAGATGCCTTAAAATAGAGTCATTAATTTCAATTAATGTACTGGTAGGACATAAAAAATTAAAAATCAAATTTTGGCTAATTATAAGATCACTGTAAAAGGAAGTTGTGTGAGTGTATCACATCAGATTATTTTAAAATAAAATGGTGGTAGTCTTTTTAAGTAGAATTATGTTGCCCCCTACTTTTCTTAGATTGTTTTCCTCCATTATTACATTTAAAAACAATTTACGATTAAAAGTCTCGATAGATAACAATTTTATTGTTTAACTGATCATTAAAAAATGAAGAACATAGAAAGAGATAAAGCAGCTTTAAAATTCTGTTAAGGTTGTAAAAACGTCATGAGTGTGCCAGCTACCGTAAAATTTACCTGCGTATGCATCGGTACGTTACAAAAACAATCGTGGAGGGTTTTGAACTACATTTTATAAACACGGAATACATTAAGTTTCATAGGTGCAGCGGAGCCTGGCTTTGCATCGACCACGAGGGAATTCTTCTCACTCAACTGCCCTGCAGTTCATGTTTAAGCGTGACATTTACAACAAATAGCGATGGATAGATCCCAAAAGAGATTTGCAAGTTTGGGTGGCTAATTAGGCGATTTATAATTGGCGGAAAGTTATAGTGACTTTTGAACAGGCAATACAATGTAGTACATGTCTCCATCTCAAGAACCACAAATGTAATGGGTTTTGGAATTAACAAAAACAATCTGCTTGCAGGTATTGAAAATGTATTCTTAAAACTACGATCTGCTAGTGCTGCCGCTGTTGAAAAATTAGAAGTGATGAAATTTGGTGCTTAAAGTGGAGTGGATGAACATCTCAAACTCGCATTTCTAGCTCTGGAGCCGCAGTGCTCGACATCCATTAGAACTAGTTAATTCCACCATTCCTTATTATTCCTGAAAACACAGTTCTTGCATGTGAACTGTGGAGTATTCAAATTTTAACTAAAAAATTATGTTGCACTTTGGCATATTTCCTTGTAGTTGTTGAATGAAGTCTAGATAATGTAGGGAAATAAACCTATACCGCGCTATGGGCTATATGCAAGACATCATTCAAGTTATTTATATCAGGAAATCTCTAGTTATATTTTGGTTTAAAATATAATGCGCTGATGTAAAGTATATTGTCGTCGTTTATTTTCGAGTTAGAAACAAAAGTTCGATTTTTCGACTTAGCGTGATGTGGCTATATTTTACTTATGTATGAAAATAGGAAAAAACAATTTCTACGTTCTTCAGGCACTTTTTTGAGATGTATTCAGTGTTTAGAGTTTGGAATTACCGTAAAGTTGTATTTTTTATATTGAACTCATAGTTGGTTATGGCATCATGGAAAAAAGGAATTGTTCTCATTACAGTGCTATATATCACAATATAGCCTATAACATACAGCGTCAGTAATACATTTGGGAACATGTGAAATTTTTACTTCCTTTTACAATAAACGAAGTATTGGATTCACCCCAAAAATTCAAAATCGAGTTTTTAACAGATCTTCATGTTTTGGAGTCCCCCGAACCAAAAAATCATGTTTTTGTTCATTGGTCTGTCTGTCTGTGTGTCGGTTTGTCTATGCTTCAATGTGTCTGTGAAAAGAGATATAACGTTGAAACTTCATATACAGGGTGTAGAAATGCTTTACGCACCATAGGGATTTCAATGGTAATTTCTTCATATGAAAATATTTGCTTCCCTAATTATTTTAGAGCAAACTTGTATGGAAGTTTTTTGTAGAGAAAAAAATTCTGTATCGATTTACGCCAGAATTTGTCATTTTGCATTTCGGAAAACCGAAAATTTAAAGAAATAAAATACCATTTTTAGACAAACCAGTGGTGCCTTGAAATTACTAAATCGTTTCAAAGCATCAACAAATTAGTTTGCTGTTTATTTGTTTGCATCTGTCAAATGTAACGGCAACCAAATAAACAGCAAACTAATTTGTTGATGCTTTGAGATGATTTAGTAATTTCAAGGCACCGCTGATTTGTCTAAAAATTGTACTTTATTTCTTTAAATTTTCGGTTTTCCGAAATGTAAAATGACAAATTCTGGCTTAAATGGATACAGAATTTTTTTCTCTACAAAAAACTTCAATACAAGTTTGCTCTAAAATAATTAGGGAAGCAAATATTTTCATATGAAGAAATTACCATTGAAATCCCTATGGTGCGTAAAGCATTTCTACACCCTGTATAAGTATTGTATATTATCTAGATGCTACAGCAAGAAAATTGCGTAACTGGAAGTATGGTATTGACTCTTGTAATTTTGCAGTTTTTTTCGATTTTGTCAAAAACGGCACTAACGATTCTTTTCAAACGTTACATTTTTATTATATTTTTAATCTGTATTGATATGCGATAGGTAATTTTCCAGTTGAATACCTCTAAAATGGGTTATTTTTAATTTTTGTTTTTTTATATAATGTAGTAAGTAAGCTAAAAACAATTTTTTCACTAATTGTAAGATCACTGTAAAAGGAAGTTGTATGAGTGTATCGCAACAGATTTTTTTATTATTTAGTTATCAGACAATGTTATTTTAGTAAAAATTTTTGCATCTTCTCAAACTGCAAATTTACATGCCAAAATTTAAATATTTCCTTTCGTATACGGGGGAAGTTTGAAAATATGAACATGGGTCAAAAATAAAGTACCTACCCTTATTTTTCAAAATACAATAAAATATTATTTGGAGGCTGTTTTTTTTCAATTTCTTTCTTACCACCTTGTGTATTACGGAAAATGGAATACTTCAAGGTTATTATCAGATACGATAAGTATGTATTGTCGAACTTGAATTTTGCTCACTAAGCAACCATAAAATTACGTTAATCGAAATTAGTGCTAAAAATTCTGATTTTTTGTTTCCAAAATAAAAAAACATGTTTCCTCAAAGAAAATGTAATAACAGACGATCCGAACATCAATAAGAATTCAAAACAATTATAATTTTTAATTGAAATGTTATAACAAGTATTTCCCAATCACATTTTGTATATTTTGAGCAATAAGGATACTTTATTCTTGAGTCATTTTGATATTTTTGAACCTCCTCCGTATACGGAAAAAGATAAGTCACGTTGGCAAGTGCATTTTTAGTTTGAGAAGATGCAGAAACTTTTATCCAGAATAAAATTTTCTGATAAATGAATAATAAAACAATTTTCCATATGTGTCCAAATTTATGACGGACACTGTGTAGCATTATAAGCAACCATCAAACGTTATTAATTAACAACGCAACTACAGATGCTTTGTGTAGTCAAGTATATTCTAAACGACACAAGCCTTTAACCAGAAAACGAAGAAACATTATAAAACTATTTTGAAAATTGTGAGTTTTTGGTATAATAAATATAGTGAAAATTAATAAATCGACCTCACATGACATATCTGACTCGAATTGGACAAAAATTCCTTGCTCATAATGACACATACAACTATCAATTCCACATAAAAAAATACAACTTTATGACATAACTCGAAATTCGAAATATTTTTTGAAACCTCACTACGCCACTGCATTATCATCAATAAAGTGCCCAAAGATCGTAAACATCCCTTTTCTTTATTTTTATAAATAAGCGAGATATAGCCAAAACCGAAAAAACGAAAACTCGAACTTTCGTTTATAAATGGAAAACAAAAGACAATTTTGGTTTGCACCATTAAACTTTTTTCAGAAAAAAAGAGATCGATCATGGAGAATCCGTTCTTCCATATTTCTTATTGTTATCGAGATTACAGAAATAGAAAATATCGAAAATTGCCCACCCTGTACAATGTACCTGAGAGAGCCTACCGTCATCAAATGGTAGTTTATTAAGAAACAAGAAAGAATCTATAAAGATACCTACATTATATACAAATATGGAGAATAGTTTTCCACCGATATCAGAAGGATTTGATTAATAGATAGAATAACAAACGACGAAACTTCAAGAGCAGCGGAAGATGAACAATGACTATTGAAACACACACGAAAAAGAAAAAATAACTTGTGCGGCATACGCTAAGGCATAACGCAATCTTAAAGTTGATACTAATAATATCGTAGCAGGGATCTAAATGCAAGAGTAGCAAATGAACCTAACCCAAACAAATTAGTTATCCGCTATTTAGTCAATTTGACAGCTAACCCTTAAGTTAACGGCAAAAATGCTTTAATTACGTATTTGTCTAAGAAATTTTCTTCTTAATATATTTGCTAACAGATATTTTTACCATCAGACTTACGGTAGGTAAGTGAGATATAAGACAAAAATCTATTACAGCCGCCATTGTGGAAAAATTGCGGCCAACGCCGAAGCTATTTTTGTCAGAAAAATAGTGGATGGTGATTAGGACCTGCAAATCTACGGGTATACAAAATATCAGCTTATTCACAAGTCCCTGCCGCCTGACCTAGTTTGATATTCGTCATTTAATTTTCTCAGCAGATAATGTATCTTCAGGCAATACTACTTGATCATCAGCAAAAAACAAGATCTATGCCCATGTTCCTAGATTTTTTATTCCAATTTTGCAGAATTCCACTTAATTGCATCTTAAAAATATATAGGCTACATTCTTGTATATGATTGTACATGATTTTATTTGAAATTACGTGTCCTACTTTCACACAGCTGGTCATATTACTTACTATACATATGTTTAACTGCCGGGATTAATGCATTTTTAATTAATTTCTTTTTCATGATTTTCTAGACCTTGACTAGAGGTACAGTATCATAGGCTTTTCGCAAATCCTCAAATACCACGTGTGTTTCTAAGTTACATGTTTTTTCAATAAATTGCGTTAAATAAAATACATTATCTGTACAAGAACGCCTTTGTCGGAATCCACATTGTTCTTCTTCCTCTACCAGGTTCCTTTCTATGTTATCCTTTTATAATTTTTCCATAGAACCTACTAAGAGAGTTCGTTACATTAATCCCTCTATAGTTGTCACAATTAATACAATTTCCTTTCTTGTACAAATTATTGCTAATATATGCTTGATCATTATTACGTTGTACGGCAATTTTGAACACTTTTTGTGTTATTTCTTCTTTTGCTTACTCATTTAAATCATCACAATTATCTATGTGTTCAGCTTTTAGAAATTGAGGTCTATCTTCTCTCAGCGATTTTGTATAATGTTGAACTCATTTTTGTAAACTTGACATCTGTAATTTGAAGGGTTCTTTTCTGTTTGCTCTCAGTATTGTTGTCCATGCTCCTCTAGATCGGGTTGCACCTACATAAGTATTTATTTCCTCGCACTTCTTCTGCCAGCTGTTGTTTTTTGCTGTTATTACCTACTGCTTAACTCGTAGACGCATTTTTCTATAACTAGTTCTCGAGTCAACACATTTGTTTTGTAACCATTCCTGGTTCCTGCTTTTTCCCTTTTACTATTTCTTCTAGCTCAGTTGTCCACTAACATTTAGTTTTATATTGATACTAAGTTCGTTCTTCAAGAGCTTCGTGTGCAGCTTGTGTTAACTCCTTTATTATGTTATTAATTTATTATATATATATATACAGGGGAGAAAAGTACGGAATTTTTGCTAACCTCGTACTTAGCAGCAATTTGTATAAAAATCGAGTTGATTCGTCGTTTCGACTTTCTACATTAAATTTGATTTTCCATATCTTTGTTACCAAGGTCCTGTACTCTTTTAGTCTATAAGGAAACCAAAGCATTGCGCTTAATAAATAATGATCAATTCCGCACTCTGCTCCTCGATATACTCATACGTGTTCCACTTTGATTTTATCAACAACTCATTATATAACCTACTTTTTTAGGCTAACGTGATTTCAACTCGATAGACTAGGACTATCTAAATTAAAGACTCGATAAGCTGCATGCTTTGATTCGCTTTATCAACACCTTACTACATAACCTAACTTGTTATGCTAACGTGATTACAGCTCCATAGATTCACAGAGCTTTGTAGAGTAGTGGTTAGCACGTCTGCTTAGTATTCGAGAGGTTGCGGGTTCGATTCCCGTGGCCGTCTTCTCTGATTCAGGTTTTTAGGTGGTTTTCCTGAGTTAACAGAATACCTCCTCTGAGGTGAATACCGGGGCAGTACTTCTCCACCTTTCCTGGCCTCTCTTCTATTCTTCACCCCTCCTTTCTCTCACCCATCCTATAATTCCCGTTCTTGGCTGAAGAGGGCCGCAATGTCCCGAGAGCAGCCCGCTCCAGTTGGAGGAATTGAAATGGCATTAAAACCTTTCTTTTCCGATAGATTAGAGTTCGTTAAATTAAAGGCTCCACATCCTGCATGCTTTTATTCATGTTAGCTCACCTCACAATGAACTTCTTACAATAACGCGGTTTTACCTCGAAATATTAGGATTTGCCATATTAAAGACTGAATATTAATTCACTTTAACAACACATAATAACATAACCTAATGTAAGAGCACCCAGTTCTATATGCTTTCATTTACTGTATCAACACCTCACTACATAACCTAACTTTTTACGCTGCCTAACGTGATTTCACCTAGATATATTAGAACTCGCTAAATTAAAGGCTCCACATTCTGGTTGCATTTATTAACTTTATCAATACCACAATACATAATCTAACTTTTTATGCTAACGTGTTTTCAGCACGAGAGATAAGGACTCGCTAAATTCAAGGTTTCACATACCGCATACTTTTATTAACTTTTTTTATACTAACGTGATTTTAGATCAATAGATTAGACTCACTAAATTAAAGGCTTTACATTCCGCATGCTTTTATGCACGTTAGCAACACCACATAATCTAACTTCTTACATTAACGTGGTTTCATCTAGAGATATTAGGACTCGCTAAAGACTTAATTTTCATTCACTTGAACAACACCTCATAACATAACCTACCTAACCTAAGAACACCCCATCCTATATGTTTTTATTCGCTTTATCTATACCTCCTTTTATAACCTAAATTCTTACATCAACGTGGTTTCACCTCCAGCCTCTTTTGTTGAGTGCCCCAAATACACCAGAGCCATCTGGGCAAAACACAATTTCCCAGAGCCACTTAGTATTAAATGAAAATTTAAATTTAAAAGTTTTGGCCACATATGAGATATTTTCATTTTCGAAATGAATTTAATAAAATCAGTTTCTATTCTGGTTCATTATCACGTCGCTTTCGGCTTTAGGTCATTACGGCTGTACCGTCATGAACTTTTAATAAACAAAATTACGTAGAAGTTTATTTAAGATGTAGTTTTTCAACAATAGCTATTTATGGTAGAAGTACTAAAAGTGAGAGATGTTTATTAATTGACGAAAGATAATAAAAAAAACTTTTTTATTCAATTTATTACCTTACGGGTTACAAAGCAAAAAGTACAATGTTCTAAGCACGAAGTCTGCGATGCAACTGAACTAGTGATAACAATTACGTGGGACATCCGTAAGACAAGATAAACTCATTATCAGCGTTCTCACATGTGTCGACAGATAATGCGTTTATGCAAGCATGTAATTAATACGTAACACCTCCCGACCGAGATTGGAAAATCATCTATGGAATAGGATTTTTCAATTTTTGCAGTTCTAAAGGAATCTCTTTTGGATTCGATTTATTTATGATGTTGGTCAACTTGTCTAAGAGGCAGTTACGTTTACAATATAATATTATACTAAACATAACAAAAGCAAACAAAAATATAACTACAAGTGTTAAAGAGCTTATTCCGAAATGCGTGGGCAGTACATAGTCATTGTGGACAATTTCTTTAGATAATTGAGTGAATTGATTTTTTATTGACTGAAAATCATTTAAATCGATTTGTTTTAATTCAATGGTAGGTGTTTCTGGAAAGTAATTTTTAAGTGTATACATTGTTATGTTTAAAGAAGGCAGGTTAATATTTCTAATGAATTCATTCTTATAATTATTTGTCGATAAGGTATATTCATGATTGGTTACCTTGCATTCTTTCGGCAATTGTATTAAATAGGTTCCAAAAAGAGGTTGTTTGTAAGGACTATTATTACTGCAACTTACATCGAATATTAATTCTTTAGGAGTGATCAATAACCAGGCATTATTACTTATTTTATGCATTTTAACTGTATTTAACTTAAATCTATAGATTTTACAATCTGTGGTTCCCTTAAAATTAAGAAGGTCAACCGCACATCTTTCGTCTTTTTCTAAATCTTGATCAACGTTTTCACAGAAATAGAGGCCTTGTTTCACTTTTGTGCACATATTATTAATTGTTACACTGAATTTATTATTGAATAGGATGTATGGTTTTGAAGGAATTATCATGTGGAAAGTGTTGTTGTTTGGTATTGGTAAGGGAATCAATTGATAGTAGTCGTAAGTGTCATTAGCACTCAGAGGTATTTCGAGTATGAAGACTAAATTAGTTCCTTTTCTATATGCCTTTACGTCGATTAAATGATCGTATTCACTAAGATCAATCGAAGGTTCATATGGGAGTCTGTATAGTATATGTTGTTTTGAGATAAATTCAAGTTCAGTTCGTAGATCCTTAAGTTCCACGATAGAAGGGTGTAAAATATTTAATTTAGCGAAGGTGATTGCTTCTTCAAGTGTATCCAGAATTTCTAACAGAAGATTCAATAGAGTGGCCAACTGAAGTTGTACCGAATGGAGATTAATTAGTGCATAATTTTCGATATCGTGTAATGCTGTAGTTTTGATGGCTGATTCAATTTGTAGAAGTCGAAATTGAAGAATTTTCTGGTTAGTTTCTAATTTAAATAATGTTTGATTGTACTTGTCGATAGCTTGGGTCATCAATGACGTTTGGCGTATTGTGATCTCTTCTAATTTATGTTGATTCTTTTGAAGGGAATTTAAGGCTTGATCTATTCTTTTTCCGTCTTCAGCATCGAGGTTACCGGTAATAAAGCTGATTAGGCTTCCTAAACCGTCTATTGCTCCTCTTTTGACTTTCCGAACGTGATTGGGAAACAAATGTTCAATTTTCTTTTGAATTTCTATTAATAGACTTTCCAAAACGAGCAGATAATTATGACTTTCTAATTTATATATGGGTCCATGATTTTCCGATTCTAATGGTTTTTTGAGGTAATTTACATTTTCTTTTAGTTTTTCATATTCGATTAATAAAGGTGAACAATCGATAGTCTTAATGAGGGTCCATTGGTCCTTTTTTATTTGTGCTGTACCAAGCCTGTTGAAGTAAAGACCTGGATTGTTTTTGAGGTTCGTGAATCCTGGTTCTGCGGGGTAGCAGATTCTAAAGCAGAGGAATCTGTAACAAAGGGCCGTAAATTGTTGACATGTGCCTGTCTTGTTCCTTTATTATTTTTAAGTGTGCATACATGATGCGGCGTTATAGATATAATTTCGTAGGGTCCGATAAATTTTGGTTTGGCTTTTCCTCTTCGGGAATCGGTTTTTAGTAAAACTTGTTGTCCAACTTGGTAGGAGTGTTTTCTATTTTCTTTTGCATTCAATTTTAAAATGTAATTTTCCTTTAATTGCTGTTGCTGTCTTTTAATTTGTTCATATAAATATTTCATTTTTTCAGTGTGATTAGCGGTGTAATACCATACTCGTTGTTGTTCGAAATCAGCTGAAAAGGGATCCTGTGACATAGTATGTCCGAAAAGTAATTCGTGGGGTGTCATTTTGGTGCTTGTATGAATAGTGTTATTGTATGCGATTATGGCATATCGCATTAAAGTTTTAGGTTCTTCCTTAGGATGTCGACTTTTTAATAATCGATAGTGCTCTATCAGGGTTGAATGCAGTCTTTCTATGGGACTGTTGGATTCATGATGTCCAGGCGTTGTAATGTGCAAATTAATTTTGTGAAAAGCAAGTAGTTCTTGTATTATTATTCCGTTAAATTCTCCGTCTCCTATAATTTTTATTGGTGTACCATATTGCGATATAAATTTTGTTATTTTCCGAACTATGGTTACGTTGTTTCGATCTTTCAGGTGATATACTTGTGCAAATTTTGAAAGTTTATCGATAATTGTTAAGAACATATTATTGTCGATATAAAATATGTCTATGTGGCATTCTTGCATCGGTTTATCCGGAGTGTCCGTGACATTATAAGGGGCTTTAGTAGGTTGTCTATCATATTTTTGTTTTTTGCATTCTGCACAGTTATTAATGTAGTCTGAGATTGATTTTTCCATGTTCTTCCAATAGAATTTACGCTTTAACGCTAATAAAGTTGCTTGAATTCCACGGTGATTAGTTTTTCCTTCGTGGTACAGTTTTATTTGTCCATATTGTTCTTCTTTGTCGATAATATGTTTAACTCTATTTAAACATCTAAATAATCTTGGTTTGTTTACACTGAACAATTCGATTGTTAATCGGCATGTAATCCTGTATAATTCATCTTCTGGAAAGAACAGGTAGTATGATGTGTCGGGTTTGCAAAATTCTAAAAATATTTTTCGTAGGGTAGGCAGAGGATTCGTTGTATTTATTTCCACATTCAAAATCTTGTGTCCTTCTTGCATTTTAATTTTTGGGGTCGATGGCTCGTCGTGAACCATATGAAATATTATTTGGTTTTCTTTCGTTTCCAGGGCATCCTCACAAATAGGTATTGTAGGTGTCGATGATTCCTGGGTATGTTGTGTATTTGAATCTGTGTCTTCTGGTTGTTGGATTCTTGTTATAGGTATTAATTCTTCGAGATCAATTGGTGTTGGTATTCTTGCGGGTCGATTTATTACAGGTCGTGGTTCAGGTGTGTTTAAGCGTTCACTGTTTACAATTTCGTCCAGGAGTTGGTCGAGTTCTTCGTCTTCATTTGCTATCATAGAAATATTTGTTGTATGTGTAATGGGATTAATTTGTATTCGAGAGAGGGCGTCAGCATTAGAATTTTTGGTTCCTTTTTTGTAAATAATATCGTAATTATATTCTTCTAGTTTGAGTCTCCAACGTGTTAGTTTAGAATTGGGTTCTTTAAGTGAATTTAACCAAATGAGTGGTCTGTGATCTGTAACAATGGTGAATTTTCTTCCATAAAGATAGGGGCGGAAATACTTGGTGGCCCAAATTATAGCGAGTAATTCTTTTTCTATGGTCGAATACCTTTGCTCCGTCTCGTTGAGGGTTCTAGATGCGTATGCTACTGGTAGGTCTTTTCCAGGTGTACCTTGAGATAAAATTGCTCCAAGGGCGACATTGGATGCGTCGGTTGTCAGAATAAATTGCTTCTCAAAATCTGGGTATTGGAGTATCGGGTCATTCAGTAGTATATTTTGTGCACTTTGAAATGCTTTTACAAAGTCTGGGGTGTGTTCTACCTTTTTACCTTTCTTTAGACAGTTCGTAAGAGGTTTAGTCATTTTAGCGAAATCTTTTATGAATTTTCGGTAATATCCCAAAAGTCCAAGGAATCCTTTGATTTCTTTCTGGGTTGTTGGGATTGGATAATTTTGTATGGCTTTTATTTTGTCGGGGTTTGGTTTAACTCCTTGTGGTGTTACTATATGTCCAAGATATGCTACTTCTTTACGTAGGAATTCACTTTTGTCTAACTGAATTTTCAAATTGTTTTCTCTGATTCTATTAAATACGTTACGTAATCTAGTAATGTGTTCTGGAAGTGAGGTAGAAAAAATTATAACGTCGTCTAAATATACTAAGCATTGGCTATCTGTTAGTCCTTTTAGCACGTTGGTCATAATCCTTTGAAACGTAGCTGGGCTGTTTTTAAGGCCAAAGGGCATGCGTAAAAATTCAAAATGTCCGTCATCTGTAGAAAAGGCAGTCTTTTCTCTGTCTTCCGGGTCAATTTCCACTTGATGGAAGCCTGAAGCTAGGTCTAGAGTGGTAAAATATTGGCTTCGTCCTAGTTTATCTAATATATCATTGATATTGGGGATAGGAAACTTATCTTCAATTGTCTTTTCATTCAATTTCCGATAGTCCACTACTATTCGCCACTTTTGTTGTTTTGATGCATCCAATTTTTTGGGTACAATCCATATGGGTGCGTTCCAAGGCGATTCGCTAGGTTTGATAATGTTGTCCTTCAACATTTTGGCCATTTGAGTTTGAACTTCTTTTTTATGAATGTATGGATAACGATAATTTTTCGTAAATACGGGTTCATTGTCAGTTGTTCGAATTTTATGCTTAATTTTATTAGTAAATGATAATGGAATGTCTTTGCAATAAAATATATCTCGGTATTCCTCACATAAATTCGTTATTAACGTTTTCTCCTCGTCATTCATGTGATCTGTTCTTAAATTGTTTAAGTTTTCTCGTAATTTGATTTTGACATCTTTTGTACTAATATGATTTAATTCGATAGTCTTAGGTTCAACTATTGGTTGTAATTGAATTGGTTTCTTTAAATTAAGTTGAATTGGTTCGTTTCGTGTATTTATAACTGTAGTCAAAAATGCGTTATTTTCAATCTTGACATATGCTTCTGGGATTATTAAATCTGGTCCAAAGTTTCTTTTTTCACATAGTGCTTCTTTTAGTTGGCTGTCGGTAGGTAGTCGAATCATACTTTCTGATCGAGGTGGAATATTTATTTCAAATTTATCCTGTTTCCTTGTAGGTATTTTTTCATCATCAGATGGTTGAATATGGAGTGGCAAAGTACAGTTGCTTGTGATTAGCTGATTAGTAGATAAATCGATTCTTGCGTTCAATTGTTTTAACAAATCGAGTCCAATGAGTCCTTCGTAGTTGTCATTAAAATTGAATAAGTAGATTTTGTGCATTTGATTTGTCTTAAAGGATCTTGGTAATGGTATATTGGCTACTTCATCATGAATTGACGTTGCATGTGCAGTGCTAATTTGGAAAGGTTCGTTGTAAATATATTCGGAGTAATACTTGTGTACGAAAGCGGGATTTAGCAATGTTTTCATAGATCCAGTGTCAATCATGAGTTTTGCGTTGAGTTCCGGTAAGTATATGTAGGGTAGTTTAGGTGATGCCGAATTGTTAACGTATATTAGGTCAGGTTGTTGTTCGGGCTGGTCAGGGAAAAATCCTGTTCAGGGTCATTTTCTGATGCTTGGATCCAACTGTGGTCTTCTTCGGATTGTTCATAATAATTATATTCAGAGTCAGGTGCAGGTCCATAAGCGTTATCTTCTTCTTGTACTTCGGTTTCGACAGGTCCTTGATCATGGTAGAAAAGTTCTTCGGAAATGAAGTTCCTAGGTTGATTGGATTGTCGAATATAATATGGCTGTTTAATAGTACGCGATATATCCATAGGAGTAGGCTTCTCGAGAGGTTGGATATTTCGAGGCTTGAATACGTTGGTTCCTGTTGGTTTCTGGTTTCCAAAAACAATTGGTTGCGATGGGAACTGTTTTGATGGGAATTGTTTTGTAGACGATTGCTGTGGTGGTAAAGCAGGAAGTGTCCTTATTGGTGCTGGAAAATGTTGGCGTTGTACTTGGAATTGTGGGTGAACGGGCTGCATCATTGGTCTATACTGCGTTTGAACCATTGGCATTGGTTGACGATGGAAGTAATAATTTTGCTGATTTGGCTGATTTGACTTCGGTGTCACATTTGGTTTGTGATGGGGTTTTGCAATGCTTTGATTGCCTGATTGCAAATGCCATACGTTTTGTTCTTCGTTAATATATTTAAGGGCATTTTCCATAGTGGTTGGTCGTTGACTCCGTATGAATGATCCAAGGGGGTTTCTTAATCCACTTAGAAAAGTCTTTAAAGTTAAATTGGTGTACAAGTCTCCTTTAACCTTAATTGTAGCTTCGTCTGTTGTGTTGGTACTTAAATGTGAAAATAGGGCGGCTCTCATTCTTATGCACGAGTTGTAAAAGTCGATTGGGTTTTCGTGATTTCCTTGTCTGAGGTGTAGTAAATCTTGAAGAAGGCTGTCTTCGGATCTTCGGTCGCCAAAATTGTTTTTTAAAATTTCTTTGAGTTCTTTATAACTTCCGATGGTATATCCTGCAGTTACTAATACGGCTTGTCCAGTTAGTTTGCTTTCGATGCCGGATAACAAAAGATGATTGATGTAATCTTCATTGTTGGCAGTTGAAAATTGATTGTAGATGAGATCGGCTGCTTTGAAAAATCTTGCAAGTTGAGTGGGATCTCCTCCAAACTCGGGAATGGTCTTTAGATATTCGAAATGGAAAGCTGGTACTGCCATTCTTCTTGTGTTTTGTCGTTCGAGTATATTCTCTTGTACAGCAGCTGTTTGTTGTATCGGCAGGTTTGGTTGCGTGGATGTGTTAGGAATTGCAAATGGATTTATAGCAAGGTTGGCTAGTTGATTGGCCAAGGTTTCCTCAAATTCAGACATGGATTTTTATTTAGCGCATTTATTAATTAATTTATTGTTTCACAAGAGTATACAGGCATAAATTAAGTCAACGGACACCTGTAGTCTCGCTTATGTGAAACGGGAATATTGTTTTAAAATATTAAGCGTTCTCCTTAGTTTTCGCAAGAGTATCTTTAGATCTAAATTCTCCTGAGAATTTTAAGATCACAAGGTAGCACTTGCCAAAATCAGAGCTAAAACTATATTATTATTAAGGTTTAGCAGTAGTTTAAATTTTATTTCACTTTGTTTTAAATGGCAAAACTTAATTCTAAAATTTTATCTTCTTGCTGCAAATTGATTAGCGACTTACATTAGTAGCAGGCAAATTTTCATATTGCTGTTTGGATGCTCCGCTTCGGCGATTCTTGTCCTCTGCGTCGCGGTGTTGTGCTGCTCAGCTTCGGCGATGCTTGTCTTCGGCTGGGCTGGCCCACTTGGAAGCGATGTCCAGTCTTCACTTGGAACCGGGTTGGATTTTGTTCGATAGTAGACGAAGTGTTAACACACAAAATTACGCGAATTTGGGGTAATTTTCTACTATCCTACCGACTGCGCCAGAGATGTTTATTGATTGACGAAAGATAATAAAAAAAATCTTTTTTATTCAATTTATTACCTTACGGGTTACAAAGCAAAAAAGTACAATGTTCTAAGCACGAAGTCTGCGATGCAACTAAACTAGTGATAACAATTACGTGGGACATCCGTAAGACAAGATAAACTCATTATCAGCGTTCTCACATGTGTCGACAGATAATGCGTTTATGCAAGCATGTAATTAATACGTAACACGTACAGTGTCACCAACATATTATTCATACGTTGAATTTCCACAGCCCGCTGAGGAACAGTTTTTTTTGGATCTCTCGATACATTGAATATTAAATAATAAGCAAGCTAAACTTAAATTGGTATGTTTAGTATAAGTTCGTCAGAATGAAAGAGGTTTCAAACGTATGCTGAAATTTATAGAATGGATATTGAGTACTAAACGCAGAATGCTAATTACTGAATCGCAAACTGAAACAATGGAATTAAAAACTGAACATTAGCCTAGAATACACACACTGAACAGTGACATTAAAATACAATGTGTTGGATGTTTAATATTGACTACTGGGTACCGGATACTTAACATTACATTGAAGCCATAAACATTTGCATATTGAATATTAAATAACAAATATTACACAAAAATAAAAAGTATAAGTTAACCAGAATTAACGAGACATTGAATTTTAAATATTGAACACTGAACTTTGTAGTGTGAATATTGAGTACAACATCCTGAATACTGAATATTAACTGTAGAAGTTAAAAACTGTACATTGACGTAGAATACTCACACTGAACATTTCGATCAAATTAGTGTTGGATGTAGATAGATCATCCTCGCACAACAACCATCATTTGCTAAATATTAGTAAGTCCCCTTACTTTTAATAAGAATTAACGTTATACCATAGCTATAAAGTTACAGATTGAATAATATATGTTAAACAGAAATACTACATGTAAGTTTGTATATTTACTATTAGTTCACCAGAATTAATCACCACATACTGATCGTAAATATTGAACACTGAAATTTGTGAAATGAATATTGAGCAATAAACGCCAGATACTGAATATTGAAAGGCAACATTAGACATCCGAAATCAAAGAAAGTGTATAATAATATGCAGTAAAAAACGGTAGATGTACTATGCAAGAAAAAAAACTGGAACAACTCTACTTCTGTGAAGTTAGCACCACAAGTTCACAAAACGTCATTTTTTGCAAGAGTTCCCGTTGCACCCCAAAGAGTTCTAGAGTTCCTTACTATTTTTAAAAATAGTTCTATGCATTTAAGAGGAAAAACATGTGAATCGAAAATTTGGGGTGCTAACTCGACTTTTTCCTTGGAGAAATACCACTACAACTCTTTTTCAGTCATACTTGTTGAAAAATATTATAACACTTTTCGATAGAACTCGCCGGGGTGCTACTAGAACTCTAACGAAAATAAAGATTTAAAACAAAAAAATGTTTATAAACCGGAAAAAAATATCTTTTTAATTTTTTTAAGTGCCGGTAGTTCTAATGCGAGTTCTAGTAGTACCCTGCAAAGTTATATCGATAACTCTAATATCATCTTTTGATAGGACTCGAAGTAAAAAAGTTACGCGTATTTTTGTGTTAGTATTTTTAAAGTCCTGAAAACAATTTTTTAAAAGTTCTGGTAGTTCTAATAAGAGTTCTAGTAGCACCCCGGCGAGTTCTATCGTTAACTTAAATACCATTTTTTATAGTACCCGAAGTAAAAAAGTTGCGCCCATTTTTGTGTTACTATTTTTACAAAACGACGAAGCCTGAAAGCAAATTTTTAAAAGTTCCGGTAGTTCTAATAGGAGTTCTATTAGCACCCCGGTGAGTTCTATCGTTAACTTTAATAACATTTTTTGATAGTACCCGAGGTAAAAAAGTTGCGCCCATTTTTGTGTTAGTATTTTTACAAAACGACGAAGTCCTGAAAGCAATTTTTTAAAAGTTCCGGTAGTTCTAATGGGAGTTCTAGTATCACCCCGGCGAGTTCTATCGCTAACTTTAATAACATTTTTTGATAGTACCCGAAGTAAAAAAGTTGCGCCCATTTTTGTGTTAGTATTTTTACAAAACGACAAAGTCCTGAAAGCAATTTTTAAAAGTTCCGGTAGTGCTAATAGGAGTTCTAGTAGCACCCCGGTGAGTTCTATCGTTAACTTTAATAACATTTTTTGATAGTACCCGAAGTAAAAAAGTTGCGCCCATTTTGTGTTAGTATTTTTACAAAACGACGAAGTCCTGAAAGCAATTTTTTAAAAGTTCCGGTAGTTCTAATGGGAGTTCTAGTATCACCCCGGCGAGTTCTATCGCTAACTTAAATAACATTTTTTGATAGTACCCGAGGTAAAAAAGTTGCGCCCATTTTTGTGTTAGTATTTTTACAAAACGACGAAGTCCTGAAAGCAATTTTTTAAAAGTTCCGGTAGTTCTAATGGGAGTTCTAGTAGCACCCCGGCGAGTTCTATCGCTAACTTTAATAACATTTTTTGATAGTACCCGAAGTAAAAAAGTTGCGCCCATTTTTGTGTTAGTATTTTTACAAAACGACGAAGTCCTGAAAGCAATTTTTTAAAAGTTCCGGTAGTTCTAATAGGAGTTCTAGTAGCACCCCGGCGAGTTCTATCGCTAACTTTAATAAAATTTTTTGATAGTACCCGAAGTAAAAAAGTTGCGCCCATTTTTGTGTTAGTATTTTTACAAAACGACGAAGTCCTGAAAGCAATTTTTTAAAAGTTCCGGTAGTTCTAATAGGAGTTCTAGTAGCACCCCGGCGAGTTCTATCGTTAACCTTAATAACAGTTTTTGATAGGACCCGAAGTACTCTTGCAAAACAACAAAGTGCTGGAAGCAATTTTGCTACAAGCTATTTGAGCCTTTACAGGAAGGAGAATAAGGAACTTAAGTCGGATAATAATTGTATCGGATTTTAAAGGTTCTTATCTTATTTCCTCATTCATAGGTTCGCTAAATACATGTCAAGTTATTTTCCACAGTGATGACCGGCTCTTTTAACTATATTCTTATATTTGTTCAATATCGAGTTCAGTCTCATTTTACAGTGAGCTGAGTTCGAAAACTTCATGATCTTTGTTCGAAAAGTGTCGTTTTTATAAAGCTTTTAAAGTTTGTGTGAAAATTTGGAGCATTTCTGTGTATAATACAGAAAGTGTTAGATAACAGGTATCATATATATTTTCATAAATTCGTTAGTAATACTCTATATAATAATTAGTTTTTTCTATATTGTCGATGACGTGGTACAAACATTTTATTAAATTTATTTTGTCGTTTGACCGTTCATCGGAAGAATAGAGTAATGCAGAAGGGGGGGGGGGAGGGATGAGTTCGACATAACGGGGTCACCCAAAATGGCGATATCTTGGGAATTTCGATTCAAAGATGCTGTGTGTCGTTGTAACTTGTTTAGATTAGTTGCAGTCTTTGATTGTGTGTCTGTTGTAAGCATTCTTTATTACATAAAAACGCAATTTGATGTATAATTGATTATAAGTAAGCAAGGGGAAGGTGCCAAGTTAACCACTCAAAAGGCCTACTTGCGGAGGTCCTATAGAATCGAGACCATCGCCATTGTGTTGGCCGCCCCCGAGAATCATCAACTTGCTGCTTACCTGGGTGGCCCCGATATATCCAACTTTCACCATGTACTATCTTCCAGATAACGAACACAATTCCCTATGTGCGAAAATATAATTATTGATAAAGTGTGTATTGACTAATAAGGTCTAATAAATACGTTTTTACTATCATTTTCGTAATAGATTTTAATATGAATCTGAACATAGTTAACGGTTGCCAACAAATTTTAAGTAGGTAGTAATTTGTCGTGACAATTTACTCTCATTATACAATTTTAATATACAACCCAACTCACTCGCGAGCGTACTTTCGTGAACTTTTTAACTTCGAGTCCTATCACAAATGTTATTAGAGTTGTCAATAGAACTCGCCGGGGTGCTACTAGAACTCCCATTAGAACTACCGGAACTTTTAAAAAATTGCTTTTAGGATTTCGTCGTTTTGTAAAAGTACAGTCGTGTTCATCAAAGTGTTGTACAGCATTTGTGCTTTGTGAGTATAAATTAATTATACAAAGTTAAAAAGGGTGTTGTATACACATATACTTTGAAAATGTACATCTTGGTCTACCTACTTAATGATAAAGTGTGAGCCTGTGTTGAGTAATAACACAATCATCAATAAACTTACAACTGTCGCTGTACAACAAATTTTTGAACACGACTGTACTAACATAAAAATGGGCGTAACTTTTTTACTTCGGGTCCTATCACAAAATGTTATGAGAGTTATCAATAGAACTCGTCGGGGTGCTACTAGAACTTGCATTAGAACCACTGGAACTTAAAGAAATTAAAAAGATATTTTCTTCCGGTTTATTAAAAAAAAATTAAATATTTTTTTTGTTAGAGTTCTAGTAGCACTCAGGCGACTTGTATTAAAAAGTGTTATGACATTTTTCAATAAGAATGACTGAAAAAGAGTTATAGTGGTATTTGTCCAAGGAAAAAGTGAAGTTAGCACCCCAAATTTTCGATTCACATTTTTTCTCTTAAATACATAGAACTATTTTTAAAAATAGTAAGGAACTCTAGAACTCTTTGGGGTTCAACGGAAACTCTTGAAAAAAAATAACATGTTTTGAAATTGTGGTGTTTCACAGAGGTGACAACTCTTGATAGAGATTTTGGCATTATTTGATTAGCATAAATGAGGCTTGAAACAGTTACATTTACTCTAACAATTTTGTTTCATAGCAACGTCTAAACAAGTTGATAATTGAGTTACAAATACCTAGCAACTATACATATTAAAGCAGTCACATTTACAACAGACCATATTCACTGTCCTAGTTTTTTTGTCTTGAGTACATTTATATGTTTAGTTTGAATTCGCCAGAATTATATGAGGCAGTGAATGGTAAATCTTAGACACTGAAATTTGCAGAATGGCTATTGACAACTATATGCTGTATATTAAATAATAAATGATAACCATTGACGTAGAACACGCACAATAAACATTGACACTAAAATACAGAGTAGATGTTGAATGAGCAATCGTATACTTAACGCTAAAACAAGAAGTGTTGGATGCTGAATGATAAACCTTGAACATAAACAATAAAATGCTGAATTTTAGTAAGTCCACTAACTTTTAATAGTAATCACACGATATTGGCTATTGAGTATTGGATACTTACCGTTAAACCATAGCCATAGCAATTTGCATATTACAAATTAAATAATAAACATTAAACATAAACTTACATGTAGATTTGTATATTTATTACTAGTTGTTGTGAATTAAGCAAGAGACATTGAATCCTATATGTTAAACACAGAAACTTTTAGAATGAATATTGAGCAATAAATGCTGGATACTGAATATCGAATGGCAAAGCTTAGAACATTGACATTAAAATACATAATGTTGAATGTTGAATGATCGACCTTATACAATAATATATAAATATGCATATTGAAGAGTAAAAAATAAATATTAAAAAGAAACGCTAAGTAAATTGTATATTTGGTATAAGTTCACCAGAATTAAGCGAGACATTAAATCGTTACATTGAACATCAACATTTTTTGCAGAATTAATGTTAAGCACTAAAAGAGGGATATTGATAATCTTATGGCATAATTAAAAATTGGAAACTAAAAACTGAACATTGGCCTAGAATATGCAGACTGAACATTGACACTAAAATAGAGTATTGGATGTTAGACGATCAACCTTTCAAAATGTCCATGAACTGCTGAATATTAAATGTAACACTGAACTTCACTATTGGGTAGCGAGTAATGGATAGTCAACGTTACACCATAGCCATATAGATTGTCATGCTAAATGTAAATATCCGTTCATCAGAAATAGACGAGGCATTGAGTCGTAAATATTGAACGTTGAAATTTGTAGAATAAATATTGAACACTGAAATTTTAAGAATGAATATTGAGCACCAAATGCTGGATACTGGATATTGAACTACCAATATAACATTGGAAATCAAAAACTGGATTGGCCTAGAATACGTATACGAAAAATTGACACCAAAACGTGGTGTTGCATGTTGTAAGATCAACACTTCAAAATGACCATCAACCGCTTAATATTAGTAGCTTCACTAACTTTTAATAGTTATCACTCAGTGTTCAATGTTAGATAATAAGCATTGAATACTCAACGTTACATCATATCTATAGAAATGTGCATTAAAATGTAAATATTCCTTGATGAGAATTAAGCATGAGACATTGAATCCTAAATATTGAATATTGAAATTTGTAGAATAAATATTCAAATGCTACATAGTGAATATTAAATGTCAAACTTAAAGATTGAAAAAAACGGACGTTTGCCTGGAATACGTACACTCAACATTTACGCTAAAATATAAAGTGTTGGATTTTGAGCAATCACCCTTAAACATGAACAATAAAATGATGAATTTTAGTAAGTCCACTAACTTTTAATAGTAAGCACTTAACGTTTAACGCTGACTAGTGAGTATTGGATACCTAACGTTACACCATAAGGGTCAATGTTAATTTGTATGTAACTATTAGTTCATTAGTATTAAGCATGAGGCATTGAATCGTAAATATTGAACATTGAAATTTGTGGAAGTAATATTGACCACTAGCTGTATACTGAATATTGAACGGCAAAACTGAACATTGGATTAGAAACTGATATTAGCCTAGGATATGCACACTGAGCATTTATGCTATAACAAAGAGCGTTGGATATTGGACGATCAACCTTGGACATGAACAATAAAACGTTGAATATTAGTAAGTTTACTAACTGCTAATAATAATTACTGAACTTTAAACATTGGGTATTGAGTATTGGAGTACTGGTGCACCGTACCACAGCTATAGGAATTTGAACATCGAAGATTAATAATAAACGTACATTTGTATGTTTAGTATATGCTCGCTAATATTAGACGAGACATTGAATCGTAATTAGAAAAGATTCAAATTTGTAGAATGTGTATTGCACTGAAAAATTAAACATCGGGAGTTACCAACTGAACATTCGAGTGGAATGCGCACACTGGAACATACAGTGAGAGATGTTGAAGATTTAGTCTTGAACATGGACAATCAAGTGTTGGATAGTCAGAAATCTACTAAACTTTTAACAGTGATTACGGAACATAAATACTAGAGATTGATTATTGTTCACGTTACAATTCACCTTAGCCACATACATTTGCACATTGACGAAAACAATAAATATCAAAGAGCATTAAAATGTTTATATTTAGTATAAAATATCAAATACTGAATCGTAAATATTGAACCTTAGAATTCGTAGAATTTTTATTGAATTCTAAATATTGAACAGCAAAGTTAAATTAAGAAGAAAACATTATGTACCTCCTATAAAATATCCTAATTAATATTGAGACTGAAATATATAGTTAGAGATTGCTGAATGCTCAATTTTGAACATCGACAATCAAGTACTAAATATTCATAAGTAAACGCTAATTGTTTAATAGTAATTACGAACTTTAGGATATTGAATGTTGCACAGTTAACTTAATCATACACATTTTCACGTCTAACCTGCATCGGCCTATATTTAAATTTATAATGCTTGACCAATATAACGTAGAGAATATTGAATATTAAATAGTACACATTGAACAATAACGTTTAATGCAATTAAGAATGAATATTGAGCGTTAAATGTTAGATACTGAATGTGAGATGTAGAATGTTCAACAATATAATTGAATCTTTGTAAGTAAGAAGAATATGCACATTTATTGAGACTATAGCTTACAGTTTTAGACGTCGAGTGTTCAACCTTGAACACGGACAAGTAAATGCTGAATTTTAGTAAGCGAACAGTAAAAGTGATAATCGTTGAACATTAAATATTGGATATTAAATCTTGGGTACTCAATAACGAGCATTAAATAAAAAGATTATACATGACGACAAGCATTACATTTCGTCTACCAGATCAACTACTGTAATGACTACCTTATCTCTGCCAGAACAATTTCTACACTTAACCGAAAAGAGAACAGAACCACCACGGTTTTAGAAAATACTCGAGATCAGGTTAGATTTGTTAAAGATAAACAAAAAAGATATCAACTCAGGTGCAATTAACCAGTGTTATCTACAATTAATACAAGAATATAAAACTTTCCAATAGCTCTTTACGGATGGTTCAACATCTGATAAGGGAACGGGATATGCAGTAATATATAATAACGAATAATTTGTACAGATTCATTATCTGTACTGCAAGCAATTGGAAACAGATTCACATTAGATCCAGGGTCCCGGGTGGTGTAGCTTGAACAAGCGTCCACGTTCGATCAGCAGAGTTAAGCAACGCTCTCTCTTGTCAGAACTTGAATGGGAGTTCCACGGCTGCATCTATCAGCGCCTCGTGGTACGGCTGCCACGCAAATAGTTGGTCCCGGATGTCATAATAACATCATGACAGTGGGGTTGGAAGTGCCCATAAAATGTACAGCGACGCCTATAATTGGCCTGGCATCAGAAAAACTGTACAGCATTAAGGATATGAAACATCAAGTCACAACTAGAGTGCAGGAGAAGTTTCAAAATACCTGGAGAAATTATACCACCTACTTATAGAAAATTTCTTGTCAGTAATAGGAAATTTTTCATATCCCACTAACTTAACTAGAAATCAGCAAGTTGCGTTGACAAGAATTCGCATAGGTCACATACGGTTGATTAAAAAACATTTATTATCAGGAGAGGACCAGCCAACTTGTGATGGATGTAACTTACCTTTAACAGTCAACGATATATTCCTAGAATGTAAGAGAGCTCAAATCGATGGAAATCCGAATCCTAAAAACCTAGACAACAATTATTTACTAAGTTCTGTGCAACAAATCGGCCTTCATGTACTAATTTAGACAAATTTACGTATATCACCGTATGGACTAATAGCCAAAGTAGCTGATGCCCAAAAACAATTTAAAAAAAAGTCTGACATTGAGTTGAAATTTGAGATATATAAAATTTATTACAACAAATTGAACATGAAATGTTGAGTAAGTATTATTAACTTTTTAAATTAAACCCTTAAAATAGAATAGTCGACTGAACAATGTAGCTTAGCTATTTTGTACTAAACATTGCATATTGAGTAGAACAGTATACGGAGTTTATAGGATATTAAATTGACTTAACGTATAGTACAAGATATTGAACATTTAATGTTACACTTTAAACTAAAAAAAAAAAGACTAAATCCGTTGAACGTTCATAGTTAGTTATTTATTTCAAAGAAACTTTAAAATTGATATTTTTACAAGTGTATTATTTAAATTGTATAACATGAAATTAACAGTTGAAGATTTTGTCAAATATTATCAATTAAAAGGTTACTGTTGTTTAAATCATACTAAATAAATATAAAAAATCGCCGAAGTTTTTCTTCAGATGTAGTTTAAAACGTTTTGGACAATTTTACTATTATTAAAGCTACATAAAGAAACATATTTAGGAACTCTATAATCTTGTTTGCGTGTCTTTGATTTATCTGCGATTTTTCACCTGATTGGTCGCCAGATACATGTAAATGTATAACAATAGGTTGAAATTTAACCCCTTTTCACATATATCAGCACTGGTTTGTAATGCAGAATATCTTATTTAGTACGTTGTCATAAATAACTAAAAAAGCGAAAATAACGAGTTTTCAATGACCTTGTTATCTACGTAAATCCTCGATGATTAAAATAAAGATGTTAACATTAATATTAATTTATTATAATGTTTCAGAATTAGGTAATATCTGGAGCTGATGCCTTTGTCATGTTAGTCATTAAGTTTTTTAGGATAAATTCTAGGTTTATTGATCACTTAATTGGATGTTGAAAGTGTTTTTTCTAAAGAAGGAAAACTAGTCTATAAATTTAGTTTCGATGGAAAAACTGGGGTATTGTATTACGTAAATCGTTAAAAAAAGTGTAAGAAAGTTATTGTTTTAAACCAATCATTAGGAAAACAGTAGTTAAGGAAAACTTTCAAAAGCTCTTTCAAAAACCTAACAATAAAATTACTCAAGGCTTTTCATATTTGTATTCGGTTCTAGATGAGCCAGTCGCATTACAAACCATTCAAATAACGTGTACACTGTACAACTGATTAGATCGCTAATCAATTGCAGGCTGAATCAATACTTGGGCTCTTGTTGTCCCTCATCCGATAGGAAATGACATCGACGCACGAATCTAGGCAATGTCAAGGGAAGCGTGTAGCCTTCATAAGGTGAGCTGGACGTGTCGTTACATAGACACCGGAGTTTTCATTAATGACATAATTGTAAAGTTGTTATTTTAACCATGAACAAATCATGGAGCTCATCCTTAGCAACAGCGAGTTGTTTACCTAAATTCATGCTCGGAAGCAGCTTCAAGTAGGTCACCTGAGCCCAAAAAACAAAGAACCAGTCGGACCAATATTCAAATTCTATTATATAATACGAAAATTAAAACCGACACGGCCGTGAATCTGGAAAGGTCTTATCGAAGATAAATATTTGGGATAACAATTAGTTTTCTTGTTTGATCTGCAATTAGCCCTTTAGGCAGGACTTTGTCATGGGTAAACAGCTTCGCATCGAGTTGTTATGCAAGTCGTGTGCGAAGGAAATTGTTATATGTCCGTCACGTTTGTTTTAAGTACAGTTCCTAGTACAATTTCACGCATAGTCTTTGTTCTGGGTTTTTCTGCGTCGTGAAAGTCCCCCGAGCCTATTCACATTGACAACTAGCTTTCAAAAAGACCCGAGATCTAACAAAACTCAATTATCATAACAGCTATTTCCCGGAACGTTGTCTGCGAGAGTCAATGTTGATGTTTGAGATAAGTTCTCGGTAAACGCTAAAAACGTATCTCACTGCGATTACTTAATCGCGCATTCTTTGAAATGGACTTTTTATTGCTCAAGCAGCAATAACTAATGCATAAAATTATTTGTTATGTTGGCAAAGGAAGCGGCAGTGGCAATCGCTGGTAGTTTTATTGTGTTAAAAGTTGTTTAAAAGTAAGCAAAGGCGCTTTACTGAAGAGAAGAAAAACTAAATTATGTCCTTATGCATTTACGCATCTTTATTTGAATAAAAAATTCTGCCTCGTCTTGGGTTTTGCGACTAAAAACATTGGAAGATTACAATCTTATGACGAATTATTGTAAATTGTAGAGAATGTTATATGCTCTTAAACCAAAATTACAGATCCCAAGATAAAGTTATATTATCTCACTCACAAATATCGTTATAAAAAGATCAAGGTAGCTTTTAAAATGCTAGCTCTAATACATGCAATGAATACGTTTAAAAATATAAAAATATGCTGAGTATTTCAAAACTGGAGATTAACTAGTTTTCCATAAAACATACATTCTGCATAACATAAATATGATAACAAAATAGTTCTAGGTCAGTAGTATATTAAACCTAGTTTTTTAATTACTAAAACCAAATCCACTTTTTTTTCTGAACCTGTTCGTGCAACGTCGTCCTCGTAATATTTTCACCATATTTAGAATCTACGAGTATTTCAAAAACGTTGTAGCTATAGATGGAAAAATACAAAACTGCAGACGATGTTCTATATTAAACAATCACTATTAATGTGCTTAAAAATTACTCTAAAGTGTTATTGAAATTTTAGCTAACATTCCTTTTAGGTCTACAACACGTTCAGAAACGTTTTCAGGCTATTGAGTCGTACTGAATGTTAAAATGTATTAGATATAATGAATGTGGAATTGAATTATTATAATTATTTTAATATTTATTTTAAAATTTATATTTTTCTATCTACTCAAAATGCTTATACAAATATAAAGTTCGAATTCAATTCAATGGCCAAGTATGCTGCTTTTTATGTTAATCGCTAAATTTATATATTAATTATCACGGTAGAACACGAATAAGTCAATCAGATTGGGTCTCTGCACTTGGGTATTGTAATAATTTGATTAAATTGCCATTAGAACAATGGAATATTGGTTAAATGGCATTCGCTTACAAACAATGTTTTCACTTTGAAATAACCTGAAACATATTTTTACTCTTGAATAAAGCAATTATTTACAATTTCTTGATTCAGGTAAGTTTTATCTACTTGTACTTTATTTCCATGTAATATAAGAATATTGGTCTTAGATACCGTGCTTTATCTGTCGATTCTTACTAGACCAATACAACATTAGTCGTCCTGCTTAGGTGAAGCCATTTCCAGTTGCACTCTTTAACATATGTAGACGAAAACCAAACACCTGTACCTTGACGGCTCTGCAGATGACCTCCTCCAATGCAGCAGGACTCCGCAGATTAACCAAGTACTGCAGCGTAGCGCACTCTCGGTACACTTGTTGCCCGTTGGCACCGCAGACGTATTCAACCAATGGATTTTGTTAATTAAACTTTGTTAAAATCAGTAACAGCTTTATTAAATGGGTTTTTACATAAAACCGGCTCTCAACAATTTTTTATTATGTTAGAGTCCTTATTTTTCTAGCTCGTTATTTTTAAATTAATTAATTACCTAGTACTTGACGTTTCATATATTGTTATATCCACTTACTGCTAGCTTCGATTATAATTTTTAAAATGCCAATTGACAGCTCACTTAAACACAATTTGCTGAATCTTCTCAGTTCATACTTCCATTCTAGCTTGTAGCTACCTGTTTCTTATTTCTTATTTCTTATGTTCATTGTCTGTATTATTCATGTGCAAATTTACTTGTATTGATTTGCATCCATTATTATCATCGTATCATCTTTTAAACAACATGTAATTCAAAATTAACTATAGCAGGCATTAGTAATTTTAAGCATTACTTTTAAGGTCATTTCACAATAAACTTCTGCATAATTGTTTTACGGTAGCATATTAAATGTGATATCGTCTTGTATTGATGTAAAAGTAATCTTTTAAAATTTCTATTCAGTTACTAGTCTTTCAAGTGCTACCTACTCCGAATTTACGTTAAACATTTTCACCATTAAACCCATTTAACTATTATTTTGACATAAAGTTCATTGTCTTATTAAACCGATTTTGTATTCTTATGTTATTATTTTTATTTAATTATTCTTAAAGCATAACTAATGGATTAAACAAAACTGTTTGCGAGCACAATATCACAGCAGTATATTAATGAAATTATAGTTTCTCATTAAAAGCCTATATATTAAGATGGTTTTAAGCCTACAACTTGCCTCTGTTTGCAGTGCAAAATATTTAACCAATTTAATAAAGCACAGAGTTAAGATATTTTATGAAATTGCAATTTAAAACAATAATAAAGTAAAATAAAGATGCTAGAAATAGTAATTAAACGAATCAAGGCACGCATAAGCAAAGCATATTTCAGAGAGTTTGAATAAAGTAATATAATTAAATAAAATAGGTTTGTGCATATTTAATGCCAGGTCAAACAAAATTAATTGACAGAAAAGGTTTGTTATGTGCAGACTAAATGAGCGTAATTATTAATATAACCGGTCAGTGAATGTCAAGCAATCTGAAAGGTAAATGAGATCGGAATAAAGGATAATAGAAAATTGCAAATAGCAATCCCGAAATTAGGCAACGGAAAAGAAAGAAAGCGAGCAACGTGTGTAAATTTGAACTCAGTTTCCAGTGCATTAATAAGACAAAGTGAAAAAGCAGAGCAATGATTTTACAACACTTGTGTACGTAACGCAAGGAACAATGAAAGTTATAAGCAAAGGAATTTTTTTTTAGATTTAAGAAAATGTTAATTTAAGATTTATGTAATCAAACTTTACTCCATTTGTGTATTTTGCTATCAAAAACAATTTCTAATAAACAAAAATTATCGCGGTAACATAGCAACGCGATACTTCTTCTTCTTCAGCCTTCCGCCATTCACTCCTGGATGTAGGCCTCACCCATTTTCCTCCATCTATGTCGGTTACTGGCTTTCTGTGTCCAGTTCCAACCCACTACATTCCGAATGTCATTTACCCATCGTTTCTGAGGTCGACCTCTGTTTCGCTTAGTTTCACGTGGACGCCATGATAGTGTCTTCGTTGTTCATCTTTCATCGACTGATGTCGAATCTCTTCATTGCAGATCTTATCTCTTAACGATATCCCAAGCATAGCACGTTCCATAACTCTCTGTGTAACTCTTAATCTATCTGCGTTTCGTACTGTAAGAGCAACTGTTTCTATACCGTATGTAGCCACTGGTAGTATGCAAATATCGTAAACTTTACGTGTAAGATTGGTCAGAACATCTGGATTTCTTAAGATATACGACAATTTGCCAAATGCGGCCCATGCCAGTGATATTCTTCTTGTAACTTCAGTACCTTGGTTTTCTTTTCTTAGTCTGATGCCATCTCCTAGGTATTGCAATGACCCTATAAGTGTAATATTTGTAGGTTTATAATTAGTGTAATAAATAAAAAGAGTCACCACACAATTTTTAATTTAGTTCTACCACTTGCTAAAATCAAACTAACTGATTAATTTATTTCGTTGGGTACGCCAAATTTGAGAATTACTCTTACGGTAGTTTGCCCTTTTTCTAATCCATTCATCTGGTTTACGAACTTCGCTAGCTCAATTATACACAGAGACATGAAATTAAAACTCAAAATCTCAGGGCTTGGGTTCCTCACTTTCCTAGTTAAAATTTTTACGGTACGCCTCTGAACTGTAGGCAGAATGTCTAAAATGTAGGCGTGATGCGCCGTTGGTACGTCAAATCTATCACAACAAGTTCCAGTTATTTTCAGCTCGCGTTTGAAATTGATTTATCAACAATTAAATGAACAAATTTTGATGGTAAGATTTTGAATAATTGCCTTCAAGTGGCGTCTATGTATTCCTTTGTTTTTCCAGATCGTTAGCTATTGGTGCATTCTTAAAAAGGACGCTGTATTCGCATTTTGTTTTATGGGGCTCCACTTGACGATTTTAATTGAAAATCTTGGGAAAATACCTCGCCACCCACGGGAACTGTTACGATTTTCGTGTTCTCCAGGTCGTAATTAAGGTATGCCCAAATTTTCACGCCGATTGCGCGAGTCGAAATTTTAAAATCCACTAACCTTACTTTGGTTGTCGTAGCTGGGCTTCGTTGTTATGAATCTGGCTGAAATCTTGCTCCTCGGGCTGCTCGTGATGCTGGGTTATGTTCTGGCCTGATGTGTGGAGCTGCCGTAAGAATCCTGACACCCTATGCCTTCCCACGATGCTGCAGATTGATGCTGCGGGAAATCGCCTCCAAGCCGTGGCTGCCGTCGTCGCCTCGGAACGCCAAAAACTCAAATACCTGGAATTTCTTGCCTCCAATTGTGCTGGTACACAAACACGTGCTGATCACTATGGTGCTATTTATTTTTATGTACGTTTATGCCTTCTATGAAATTTTTATGATTAAAGTTAGAGCAAAAACAGGCAACTTCTAACAATTTATTCAGAAACAATCGCTATCCTTTGTCGTAATTGACAAAACACTGTCTACAGATTTGAATTGTAGGAAATCAACCAGGTACAAAAACATAACTTATAATCTAATTTTAACAAATTTTATCAGTTAACTACAATCTCTTATGTACTAAAATTATTGTCTTTTGGAATTGTTTATTTCTCAGTGTTTTTTAATGCGCCACTCACTTCATTTTTATAACACACTTAAATGCCCATTGTTTATCACTACACTGACTAGTTTTTTAATCCACCAACATCGTCTAATTTCTTGCTTATTTGAATTCCACCTAATTTCTTGCTATTTCAATCTCTTCAAAACCCCAAGTCTTGTATTTTCATGTAATAAATGACTTGCCTGGCTTTTCTATGTTCTTTGCCTTATTCTTCTAGTCATTCTTGTTCTCACCTTTATTAAAAATGTTCATTTGCTACCCATTCTCTAATGACTTTACTTTCTACGCTTCCATTTTTAAGCTGTGTCTAACTTGAACTTTTTGTGTCAGTTCTTAATTAATTTAGATTCGGTTTTTAGTTTGTGCAAATCTATTATATTACGATTAAAATTACATTGCTAAACCCAATACACGGAATTTGAGCTTCCATATTTCTGTGCCTATTCAATTACAATCAATTTCATTGGCGAATTATACCAGTGTTATTATGATTTGGCAATTTATGTGAATTTTCTCAGATGCTTGCATTATTACAACTCTGTGCTCTAATGATTTAATTTGTCATTTGCTTGTACTGCAATCAGAGCCGATTTGAGGGCTAAATACCATCGCATGAAATTCCCCCTAATTTTTGTTAATTAAAATCACTACGCATGTTTTCTTTTTAATATCATTAGTAGATTGTAATGCGTTGTTATTTTAATTCACACAAAATTATTCATTGTTTTTTTTTTCGAACTGTTATCATTAATCAGTCTCATTTGATATATGATGCTTTACTATCCTACCTTAAATTACTAAAATTCCTAACCTATCTCCTATTCTAACTAAACTACTGTGTGTGGTACAACATTTGTCCTATAACTACTCTATTCTAAATTATATTTTCTAAATATGGGTGTATCGCCGAGATATGAAAACGACCCCTTACTCTATTATCTGTTTCATTGATAAGTTCGTATGTATTTTCATTGCTTAGAATTTTATGTACCCTGTAAGGTCCTTCATAGGCGTTTAAAAATTTCGCACAGATCTTCTCTCTGCGATCAGCTACCTTGAGCTTTTTTATTATGACTCGATCCCCAATTTTAAACTTCATTCGCTTCTTAATTTTGCGATTTATTTTCTCTTCGTAACGGTCCTGAGTTTTCTTAACTCGTTCTCTTACTTGTTCTAAAAGTTCGTTTATTCCTGTTGCATCTTCTTCTGGCCTCCATGGTCTCGCAGGTATAATGCTTTTGCATAGGGTTACCGGACTTATCTCCGTTGCAATATTTAGTACGTTGTTCACGAAGTCTTCCACCTTTTGCAGGTACTGAACCCATCTATTATGGTGCTCATGAGTCATGATTTTTAGGTATTTTATCACTTCTTTGATGTACCTCTCTGCGATATTCGATTGCGGATGTCGTATGCTACAAAAGTAAGTTTTAATCCCCATATGTTCCAAATTGTTGATTAATCTTGCGTTCTTGAAATAACTTGCATTATCGGCTAGCACTTTCCTCGGAGTTCCCACTTCTTGTTGATATTTTTCTATAGACTTGATAACGTGTTCGGTGTTACTGTATTTTGCTGGATAAAGTTTTATGTACTTTGAGAATGCGTCAACCATTATTAAGATGTGTCTGTATCCGAATTGTCCCGGTACTAAGTTTCCCAAATAATCTATTGCAATTAATTCCAAAGGTTCGTTGACTTTAATACTTTTTATTATGTTCTGATTTGTATGGTTCTTTTCTTTGGCTAACTGGCATATTTGGCAGCAATTTGTAAAATGTTTGATGAATTTTAAATCGTTTTTTGCATAAAAACATTCGCGAAATATTAGCCAAGTCTTCCTTCCTCCACAATGTCCAAAAGTTAGATGAATTTCCCTGACAATGTCGACTACATCGTTTCTGCATAAGACTATTAGCTCTTTACCACCCAATACCTTTATCAATAAACCTTCCACAATTTTGAAACCTTTATATTCTTGGTTCGGACTGTCCTGTACCAAATTTCTAATCTGCTGAAGTTCCAAATTATCTTGTTTAGTTAACAGCTCTTCTTTTGAAAATCTTCCGTGCTGATAAATCTTCTCTATCCCTATAATCAGTTGTTTTTGCTTTCTACTATTCGCTGCATCCTTCCTACTCAGGAAATCAGCTACGACATTCATGTTTCCTGGCCTATGCCTGATCTCAAAGTCATACTGTTGTAAGTACAACGCCCACCTGTATAATCTATCATTATTGAATGTTTTGTTCTTCATAAAAGAAATTGCTGTATTGTCGGTTTCGATATAAAATTTGTTTCCGGTTAAATAGAATTTTAGTTTGTTGATTGCAAAGATAATGGCTAACATCTCCTTTTCAGCAATTGTGTATCTCGTCTCATACCCTTTGAGTATCCGTGAAATAAAGCAAATCGGGACTTCTACTCCTTCTTGGACCTGTATAAGTTCTGCTGCTACTGCCATGTCCGATGCGTCCGTCCTTAATATGAAGCTTTCTTTGAAATTTGGATATTTAAGTAGCAATCCCTCATGGAATTTTTGTTTTAAATTGTTAAACGCCTTCTCTCTTTCTTCAGTCCACACCCATTTCGTTTCCTTCCTCAGTAATTCAACCAAAGGCAAAGTTAAGTCAGAATAATTTGCTATAAACTTCTTATAATAATTTAACAGCCCAAGTAAGCCTCTTAACGTTTTTAAATTTTTCGGACGGGGCAAATTCTTTATTTCTTCTATTCTTTCTGAACTTATTGTGACCCCTTTGTTGCTAATTTCATAGCCTAAATACGCTACATTCGTTTTCATGAATTGGCACTTGGCCAAATTTAATTTCAAACCGTTTTTGTTTAAAGTACTTATAACTAATTTTAAATGCTCTAAATGTTGTTCCACATCTTCTGAAAATATTAAAATGTCGTCTATGTAATGCACGCAAAAGCTGTCGAATTTATTTAATATTTGTTGCATAGCTCTCACTAAAGCTGCGCACGATGTCGTCAAACCAAACGGGACCACTTTGAATTGAAAAATTTCCGCCTCTATGCAGAATCCGGTGTATTTTCTAGAGTCCTCATGTAGCGGTATCAACCAGAATGAATTTTTCAAGTCCAATTTCGATAGAACTTTCTTGTCCCAAATCTGACTCAATAAGACGTCAATTGTCTCCGGACTTTCATATTGGGGTTTCGTAATATGATTAATTTTACGTGCATCGAGACATAATCTAAGACTACCGTCGCTTTTTTTTACTACCACCATTGGGTTAACGAAGTTTGTTTTAGAGCGTTCTATTACCCCCTCGTCTAACATTTGTTGTATTTCGTGTCTTACCTTCTCGCGTTGTGCAAATGGTATAGGATATGATTTGGACTTAAAACCTTGTGATTCGTCGACATACAATTTGTGGCAATATTTCTTCGCTTGTCCGGTCTTCTGGTTTAATATTTCTTCATTTTGCTCGATTATTTCCATGATCCTATCTTTATATTGTATAAAATCCCTTCCTATCTGATTATCATCCAGTATTCTTTCCCCTATCGCATAATTATTTATAATAATAACTTCGTCTCCGGCTTTCTTAGATCGGCAACAATTCATATTATCGTCTCCCGCCGTTATCTCAGCTGGGCAACAATTTCTTAGCTCGTGATCCTCAATAGACCAAGGCTTTATAATATCATCAATCTGGATGCTCTTTAGCATTCCATCAATTTTTATCCCTACTTTCTGAATGATATCTACACCTATTACAAACTGTACGTTCAAAGCTGCTACAATATAAAATCGGACATCAAATTATTTTCCATTTATGCATATCTTTATTGCCAATACCCTATTTGTTGTTGAAATTTTCCTTCTTGTTGCGGACAAAAGGTCGATCTTGTTAACTTTTATAATGTTGCTTCTTAAATTATTCATATGAGTATTTATCACTTCCTCCTGTACTAAGGAAACCATTGCACCACTGCCAATCAACGCATAATATTGTTGGTCTAAAATTTGTAATTTTATAAATGGTAAACACGAGTTTGTTGTATATTCTTCGTTCTCCTCTAGTAAATATTCCCCCGTTATGTCCCATGTGATAGCAAAATTCGCAACATACTTAAAACTATTATTACTAACTATATTTACAAAAATTGGGTTTTTTTTTACCCCCCGAAGGCTCTTCGTGCACCTCGGCTATCTCTATTCGGTTCAAATTTTCTGCATTGTCTCTATCTGTGTTTCCATCTCTTGACATCTCTTCTTATTACGTTCGGCAATAAGCTGGTCATAGTTCTTTCTATCTTCCCCCGTTCTGAAATTATTCCTGTTCTGGTTACCCCAATTATTATTGTAATATCCTCTATTTTGATTGTATGGTCTATTAAAGTTTCCCATGTTTCTTCTGTCTTGTTGATTATATTGATTATTATTATTAAAATTGTTATTTGGCCGAAATTTATTTTCTGAAGTGTTATCCAATTTTCTTTTATAACTTGAATTTTGATGATTTGTGGTCCGTGTTTCTCCTCTCTCGTTGTAAACCGCCATGTCATAGTTCCGCACAATTTCCAACAAATCGCGCAACGTCTTGACGTTTTGGACTGCCACCGCTCTGGTTATTTCAGCCTCAAGGTGTCGTGACAGGTGTTGGACTATTTCCTCTTCTGCCAACTTAGGAGTTAGGTACTGCGCCTTGTTGAAACGGTGCATTATGTACATTTCGCGAGACCCTCCTTTATCGATGTACTTGCCCGATGTTAGTTCCGTCCTTACTTGAGCTTGATGGGAATTACTCCAGTACTGTTCCACGAAGAGTGCCCGAAATTCATCATATGTTGCATATTTGGATTTAATAATGCTATGCCAGACTTCAGCATTTCCCTTTAATGCCATATTGATTACCTGTAGCCGTCTGCATTCAGTCGTTATTGTTTTAATAACATCGTCCAGCTTGCTTAGAAAAATCATCGGGAGCTCCCCGTATCTCCCCTCGAACTTCGGGATAAATTCTGTGCTGAAGCTAGGAGGTGCCACACTAACCGGATATTCTTGTGTGTGTTCTAATCTATCATTAATCCCCTGTAACTCCCTTGTAAGTCGGTTGTCTATTATAGTGATCTTTGTTGCATTTTGCTTCCTTTCCTCGCCTGCTTTCTTGAATTTTTCTTCTGCACTTGTTTTTAACATATCTAGCTTCTGGTCTGTTTCATCCTGTTGTTGAACCAGCCTTTCATGTGTTGTTATTTGTAATGCTAAAATTTTATCTTCAATTTCTTCGTCCTTTCTTTTCAGGCTTTCATCAACCCTCTGCAAGACTTCTTGTTGTATTTCCGCCTTCATTGTTTCTTTGAAATCCTCGAGTTTCTTTTCTAACCCGTCTATTTTTGCTTGCACTTCTTCTTTATTCTTTTCTAATTTTCCTTCCACCGCTTTGACCAGGATCTCTGCATGTTGTTCTGCCCTATTCTCTCTTTCCGCTGCATCTCGTTTCAATTCTTGTACCGTTCTTTCGGCATCTTGTTTGAGCTCTTGTATTTTATTAGTGAGTATTTGTTGTAATTTTTCGTCCCTTTCCTCTGCTTCCTTCCTGCTAGCTTCTGTTTCCTTCCTGCTAGCTTCTGTTTCCTTCCTGCTCGTTTCTACTTCCTTTCTCATTTGTATTATAGCTTCCATAATCCCACTTAATTCCTGTGTTTGTTTTGACGTTTGCGGCTGTTGTGTTTCGGGCTGGTCGCCCTGTGTTTGTTGTTCGGTCAGTGGCTCTTGTGCCTCCGTAACCTCTTTGGCTTGCTCTTCCTCGCCTTCGCTTTTCTTCTGCTGTCTTCGAGTCATCATGTGTTTGTTTTTTCGTTGATTCGTGATACAGATAGAATTTGAGTGCTCACACCCACAGACAAAACACCCACACAAATAAAGCTTTTCAAAATTTTAAGTCCTACTAACTTCCACCTACCTACTGTCTGTCAATTTGTTTACTTACTTTAATTCTTTAACAGCGTTGAGCTCTTAGTAAATTTATAAAAAGCCCATGAATTAGGCGACCATTTAATTTTGTAGCTCAATTCGTGATTTATTTTAATCTTTACAAGGCCCCCGTTGAGATGGACCTTAATTATGCGATAACAATGTGGATTAATTTTATTTAATTTAGTTTTGCCCCACGTTTTGGGCTAGCCATTTATATATGCAATGACCCTATACGTGTAATATTTGTAGGTTTATAATTAGTGTTATAAATAAAAAGAGTCACCACACAATTTTTAATTTAGTTCTACCACTTGCTAAAATCAAACTAACTGATTAATTTATTTCGTTGGGTACGCGAAATTTGAGAATTACTCTTACGGTAGTTTGCCCTTTTTCTAATCCATTCATCTGGTTTACGAACTTCGCTAGCTCAATTATACACAGAGACATGAAATTAAAACTCAAAATCTCAGGGCTTGGGTTCCTCACTTTCCTAGTTAAAATTTTTACGGTACGCCTCTGAACTGTAGGCAGAATGTCTAAAATGTAGGCGTGATGCGCCGTTGGTACGTCAAATCTATCACAACAAGTTCCAGTTATTTTCAGCTCGCGTTTGAAATTGATTTATCAACAATTAAATGAACAAATTTTGATGGTAAGATTTTGAATAATTGCCTTCAAGTGGCGTCTATGTATTCCTTTGTTTTTCCAGATCGTTAGCTATTGGTGCATTCTTAAAAAGGACGCTGTATTCGCATTTTGTTTTATGGGGCTCCACTTGACGATTTTAATTGAAAATCTTGGGAAAATACCTCGCCACCCACGGGAACTGTTACGATTTTCGTGTTCTCCAGGTCGTAATTAAGGTATGCCCAAATTTTCACGCCGATTGCGCGAGTCGAAATTTTAAAATCCACTAACCTCACTTTGGTTGTCGTAGCTGGGCTTCGTTGTTATGAATCTGGCTGAAATCTTGCTCCTCGGGCTGCTCGTGATGCTGGGTTATGTTCTGGCCTGATGTGTGGAGCTGCCGTAAGAATCCTGACACCCTATGCCTTCCCACGATGCTGCAGATTGATGCTGCGGGAAATCGCCTCCAAGCCGTGGCTGCCGTCGTCGCCTCGGAACGCCAAAAACTCAAATACATGGAATTTCTTGCCTCCAATTGTGCTGGTACACAAACACGTGCTGATCACTATGGTGCTATTTATTTTTATGTACGTTTATGCCTTCTATGAAATTTTTATGATTAAAGTTAGAGCAAAAACAGGCAACTTCTAACAATTTATTCAGAAACAATCGCTATCCTTTGTCGTAATTGACAAAACACTGTCTACAGATTTGAATTGTAGGAAATCAACCAGGTACAAAAACATAACTTATAATCTAATTTTAACAAATTTTATCAGTTAATTACAATCTCTTATGTACTAAAATTATTGTCTTTTGGAATTGTTTATTTCTCAGTGTTTTTTAATGCGCCACTCACTTCATTTTTATAACACACTTAAATGCCCATTGTTTATCACTACACTGACTAGTTTTTTAATCCACCAACATCGTCTAATTTCTTGCTTATTTGAATTCCACCTAATTTCTTGCTATTTCAATCTCTTCAAAACCCCAAGTCTTGTATTTTCATGTAATAAATGACTTGCCTGGCTTTTCTATGTTCTTTGCCTTATTCTTCTAGTCATTCTTGTTCTCACCTTTATTAAAAATGTTCATTTGCTACCCATTCTCTAATGACTTTACTTTCTACGCTTCCATTTTTAAGCTGTGTCTAACTTGAACTTTTTGTGTCAGTTCTTAATTAATTTAGATTCGGTTTTTAGTTTGTGCAAATCTATTATATTACGATTAAAATTACATTGCTAAACCCAATACACGGAATTTGAGCTTCCATATTTCTGTGCCTATTCAATTACAATCAATTTCATTGGCGAATTATACCAGTGTTATTATGATTTGGCAATTTATGTGAATTTTCTCAGATGCTTGCATTATTACAACTCTGTGCTCTAATGATTTAATTTGTCATTTGCTTGTACTGCAATCAGAGCCGATTTGAGGGCTAAATACCATCGCAGTATATGTATTGTGTGACATTCTCTAACGTGTGCTCGTCTAGTGTAATTTGTATATGTTCTGTTGACTCATAATTTTAGTTTTAGCAAGATTCATCTTCAAGCCCGGTTTTTCTGCTGCCTGTTTGAGTTCTTGCATCATAATATTTAGTTCATCAGGGTCTTCAGAAATAATCACCACATCCTCAACAAAGCGTAAGTGACTGAGAAAGAAACCATCAATTTTTAAACCTTTCGATTGCCATTGAAATTTCTTGAAGACATCCTCTAGAGCCAATGTGAAAAGTTTTGGGGAGATAACATCCCCTGTCGTACCCCTATCCTGATATCTATTTTCTCAGTTTTAAGGTCTTCATTTATTTTTACGTGCATTGTTGCAACGCGATACGTTTTTGTAAAATAAAAAAGAACAATTGAAATTATAATTAAGACAGTTTGGGCGAAATTGTACTCCCTTAAAATTAATGTTTTTACAAGAATAAAAGTGTTTACCAGTTTTAAAAGTATTGCATTTTATTATACGCATCATTACCCAGCTGTGGAAGTGTTTGTGGCATTTTCGGCCACAATAAAATTAAAAATTTTCCAATCTCATCTGCGACTGAAGATCGGCAGCCGACAACTGAAATTTTAGAACTTCGATTCCGGCACAATTACGTATCGGAAGCCAGAGATCTGCAGTGCATCACATGAGCGGGGTCTGCAGGAGCATCCTGAGTGAAAGTTGCAGCCAGGGGAGCGTTTCCAGCAGAGAAATTAGAGCAGCGTCATCTCCGATCATCTTCCTGCCAAGTTTGGACATCTGTACGAGGTAGAAACTATCTGTAAATTTGAGCGTTGGCGTTCGGAAAACTTATTAAAATACGAGATTGAACCTTGCTGAAGAGGCCTATCGCAATGAAAGGGTCCAGCTACGCCGTAATTTTGTAAAAATTCCATAACGTCATCAAATTTTGTGAAATTAACGGTTTTCCAAGCAGCAGAAACAAGTGAATGGATGGTGTTCTATCTACGCCATCTCTGTATGAAGTGGAATTCTCATTGCCAAGCGATAATTGAATCATTTCCTGGCGATTCTTTGGCAACTTCACGATTTTTTTTAAACATTCAAGTAATCGCTGTTGCACTGGCGAAGTTTTTGTGTCATCTGACAGATTGTAAATTTTATCTACCAGAACCCCGTATATAAGCTACTCAAGGACGAATAATTTAAAATGAATTACTAATTTGTGAATATAGTGTAATTCTGAACCCAACCTGAGATAAGCAGTTTTGTGTTTGCCGAGAGCTAGCTTAAATAATATTGCAGTTAAACAAATATTAAAAAGGGACATTCAATTATTTTATTTTGAACATCAGCTAATACATTTCATTTTAACTAGCCTTAAATTACTGACAGGCAAAGTAAGCACAGTATAAGAATCAACCTGAGAATTGTGTGCTGGTTTACCCTATTATAACATTTCTAATTAAAATAACCTTCATAAAATAAAAGGCAGCTATTACAATATCTCTCGCCAGTCTGTATTCTCTAATGGGGAAGTTGTAGTCTTTGCAACCTTTTTAATAGGTATCTTGCACTCTTATCTGTTCTGAGCTTCATCAATAAGAGCATGCATAGTTTTGCCGCGTGATCTTCTACGCTTGACTTCTCTTCGATATTTCTCTATATCTTTTGAGTTTCTTCGCTTTAAAAGTCTAAAACATTTGAGTATGCGAAGTTGTGTGATAATCTATAGCCTTTTTTTATATTAAGTTTTTACAGGATAATTACGCTCACGATAATGTTAATTAGCGAACCAATACTATGTCTCCGTTAGCAATCATTAGCCCACAAAATTAAACAATCTAGCAGAAATAAATTGCTTTGGCTCATTTACAGTCGGGACAGAGAGTCGGGTCGACTATAAGAAGTGAGTGTGCAGTAGCTCAAAATGAGGGTTTGTCAATGTTAAATTAAATACCAGGGCGTCGCGAGTTCCGCATTTGATAATAGATAGTTGTCGCTTTACTTAGACCACGAAACGTAAATCAACCGGCCATGTTGGGAGAGGGGTAACGAAGTGTTGCATAGGCAGATCCTGCAGATGATAATAAACTTACCTTTAATACGTTACTTTTAACACCTATTAACTCTGATCTTGAACCCTTTTGAACACTTCTTGCAAGTTGCTCTACAAGGGAATATGAAAAAAAAACACACAAACAAATTATTTAAGTCGATATATTGAACGCACAAAAACACAGTTATAAAGGCGGGCATGCACTTAAAAATTCACACCCTAACTGAGGTCACTGTGTAATATCTAACGGAAAATTCCTATACTTCTAAACTCTGAGGTGTATTCATTTATGACCAGACATAGGCTACAATTGTCTAAGGGGTAGTTAGGCCTGGCTACTACAGTCACATCTTATATCAAACAAAAGCTTTCGCCTCCTTCAGTAATACAACCTGGTTATATAATTATACAATTTTTGCTCCGAAGTGCGTCCTGAACGAGTGCAAGAAGTAATCCACAAAACTACCTAAATCGAAGGCTTGGATAAATTCAAGGGGCATTGAGGACATTGATTGATTACAGCTGATTACAGCAGCCAATGCCGGCTTAATTGTTCAACAAGTTTACAGTTCCTAAGGTGCTTCTTAATTTAACTATATTTTTGCGTAATAGCGCAAGATTCCATAACTGTTATGCGTTTGGATTTCAATCAATCTAATTCGTGCGTACCGACACATATTTAATGAATATATTATATACTGCTGTGATCGTGTAGCTTGCTGCGGTGCAGGTAATTAGAATTGAAAATTAATTACTTGCTTTGCTTAATAACAGATACCCTTTATACCTCAGAATGTATTTTGATACATGCCTTACGCATTAATAAATGATTTGTTATGGGCACACTCAGCGAAGTTTCCACAAGCAAGCATCTTTGTGAATTCATGGAAGTGCATTATTTAAATTAAATGAGTGTCGAATACGAGAAATCTTTGTTTTAACGATTAACCTTTTTAATTATTATTTATGCCAGTTTAATATGATTGTAAAGCTCAACATCTACAATAAAATATTTCGCGAGCTAAAAAGAGCACATAAACTCGCTAACCTTTTTTATGCCCTGCTGGTTGATGACCCGCTGAAAACTGGAACCGTGCTTTGATGATATTAATGCATCCAATGCTTGCACCTAGTCTAGTGATAAATTTCTTTGAAGAAAGCCGTTTAAGTTAGGTTATGTAATTTTCGCTCCAAATGAGACTACCGGCAATTAAATTAGATAGCAAACATCAAAAACAATTAGAAACTATTTATTTTCAAGTAAGTGACAGATTGACAAACAAAATTACAATTACGTCAAGAAGTTAAACAAGTTAACCTAAAATTTACACTCGCCACAGACAAAGGTTTTGCGTCGAATTCAATTAAAGAAGTTTTGGAAAATTCCGTGGGGGTTCTATGTATATCCTCGGAAAACAAAAGAAAACTACCGCCAGGGATTGGTTTAAATTTACGTAAGGTTTTAACAATTGATTACACACAATCCTTAAATATAATAGCAAAACCAAATACAGCATTGCTTTAGCGTGTTTCGAACTACAAAGATCAGCTTCCTTCGCATTCGTGTAATGTCAACCATTTTAAGCACGACCAGGGCTCTGATCCACGCTTAAACCCAGATGTACTGCCAGAAAAGTGTTCTCATACCCTTGCTGCTCCTATGTGAGTGTTATATAGAAAAGGGCAAATTTTTCCACGAAGTCTGTATACACCAAGGAGTCCACCCGCTCTGCCAATGTACCAAGGCCTCAAGAATGACCATGGACACCTCCTTCCAGTTTGTCTTCGGCCTGCAGCTTGCTCGGGCTCCTCCATGTAGTATATGCACTGCCAGATTTAATTTGTCACGGGTCCGCATTTCTGATATGTGAACTCGTAGCTCTTATGTGTGCAGTACTCAATTTTCTGTCTTTCTAGACTCCCAATTAAAGACCCGTAGTCTACTCCTTCGCTATTGGCACCTACTTCCACAGCTGTGACCCCAAACTTTGAGTTGTCGACATTCGGCTTTCAGCAGACATCGGGCCAGTTCTGATTTCAGCCTCCAACGGACAGTGACGGTCCCATCTGCGTTTGAGTGCGCTGTGGATATTATTTCTGGTTTGTGACCCGGTTTTATGTACTTTATGATCCTTTAGCACGTAATGAGTCGGACACTGAATCGCACAAAGCTTTATTCGAATGTGTTATTTGTGATCTCTAGAAATTAGTTGTGGCAGTTCTTTGCCTAACAAAAATGGAATTCTTAAGAGTATTGCCAATAATATAACCTCAAATACTTTCGGAAACCATGAAAATGCCTTCGAAATGCATTTGTTTTATGCGTGGTGCAATCTGCATGTACTTTTTTCCTAACTACTATATGGTAACTGCTCATTAAGAAGAAGAGTTCGCTAAAGCTTACTTTTAAACAAACATGTCCTAAATTTGATTATATACAATTAATCAATAAATCATACGGCAAGGAAATATGTCTCTGTTATTGATTAACCTAAGCATATAAACTTTGTTAGTTACCTATTGCCTTTAATTTAAAAAAAAAATGTTTAACGTATGTACAAGCGAATATACCGACTTCAGATATTTTAATGTTTCCACTTTTAAAGATAGTTATTTTGGATTTTTGTTTTAATGTTGTTTTATGTATGTTTTAACCATACATGCGGGTAACCTTAAGCTACATCGCACGTAGATTGTTCCTTTATGATTTTATGTGTTTTAAAGGCAATATTTCGTATAAGCAAGCTTACTTTCTTGTGCATTGCTTAAATTCAGTTTCAGCTCAAGAACACCACAGGTGCAGGTCAGCTTCCAGGTTTTTGGCAAACATTAATACTTCGTAACCACGACTGGATAATTTATGACTTTCATATATAGTGAGCTGGCTATTTGAGCAAACAGGGCCGATAATTGTTATAATCTTTAGACGTACGAGACGTCTCATTTAAGTTTAAAGTTATGACGGAGGGGCGAAACCAACTTATCGTTACAACAATAGCTTGCAACTAAGGGGTTCGAACCATAACTAGCGTAACATGAGCCCGCGGGCTATAAATCCGTCGAGGGAAAAATGACGTTCTCTCCCGCCGTATATACAGGGTGTTATGAAAATGATTGCAAATATTTTAACGAGTGATAGAGCTCACCAAAATGACCAACTTTTCTATTTATCGTTTTTCATTTAATCGCATATTTTTTCAATCATTTGTCTCCCCTAAATTTGACGAGCCACTTGGTAAGCAAATCTAAGTTAAAGGTGAACGACACAAGGTATATTAAAAAACTGCAAAGTTTTTGCACATTCGGTCAATAACTTACCTACCTCAATTGATAAAGTACGTTGGTGACCAGATGTGACCTAAAGCATTTATCAGTACCTATGCAGTTTTTGTTGGTTTGCATATCAAAGAAATGTTTTTTGTGTTTTGTGCCATTAAATTAAAATATTATTCCATAGGCGGGTATGTATTTTTAAAGTAAAATTGTTTTGAATTTTAACTCAGTTTTGAGGGTGTTTTCGAAAAAAATATAAATCGATAAGTTGTTCAGTTTAGTGAGTTCTATTACGGATTAAAATATTTGCACTCATTTCCATAACACTCTGTATACTATTTTTTACAACCGGAACTACAAAACACAAGCAACAAGTATTTTCATAAAGCATTGGCTATCGGAATTATACTGCAATATTTAGTAGCCTTTGAATTATGTTTATGTTATGAATACTATGACAATATAATATACAGTGCTTTCGTAAAGTAGTGGATAAATTCGTTAAAATGTCAAAGAATGAATTTTGGAAAAAACGCTGGGAATCGTCGATTTTTATTTTTATTTGCTCATTTTTTCAAATAAAATCTATACATACAGGATGACCCGCGTAGGAGGTATGACGTCATCAACGTTTTTTAATGCCAACCCCTTTTTTAGTACGGAATTTGAAAGAACAAATTTTTTACTTACGTTAAGCTTATTTTTGCGTATAGGCCACATGACCAAAACGTAAGAAAAAAAATTAATTGCAAAATACCAGATTTAATTGCAATGATAATTTCAAAAACCACTAAATTAAATGTTCAAATTGTGCACCGTTGTCTGCCTGACAGTAGCCAAGACGACCGACATGTTTTTTATAGATTGCTGTCATTGATAAAAACGTTAAATCCTACTTCCTGAAATTAAAATTAGTATTTTGTAACTTTCTTCTTAATATTTGGGCAGATGACTTAACGCAACTTTAGCTTAGCGTAAGTAAAAAAATGTGTTCTTTTAAATACCGTAATAAAAAAGGGGGTTGCCATAAAAAAACGTCGATGACATATACCTCCTACGCGGGTCACCGGGTAGGTATAGATTTTATTAGAAAAAATGCGAAAATAAATATAAAAATCGACTGGTCCCAGCATTTTTTCCAAAAGTTATTCCATGAATTTAAGGAAGTTATCCACAACTTTGCGAAAGCACTGTATTATTTAAAATGAACACTCCATAGAGATGAAATATGAATATCTATTCATATTCATGTCTAGGGAGAAAATGTGTTAATTCTGCCACCTACAAACTGGTTTATACTCTTTGCCGTGGAATATATCTATTATTTACTTAAATATTAACACTGGTGTTAGTTTTAACATTTCCTTTTTCTTATTGTCTTAAAATTTATTCAATCTTTCTATGGTTAGTATGTGCCAGAATGCATATAAGAGTAATTGCTGAAAGTATTGTAGCAAACTTCTACAAAATTTTGTGTTTAGGAATGTCGGTCTTGTTTAAGTGAGATTTTACTTAATTCACAGTTGCATTATTCTAAGTTATTTTATTTTTATTTCCTTTTACGATAAAGGAAGTATTGGATTCACCCCAAAAATTCGAAATTGGGTTTTCAACAGATCTTCACGTTTTAGAGTCCCCTGAACCCAAAAAAACATGTTTTTGTTCATTGGTCTGTCTGTGTGTCTGTCTGTCTGTGAACAGACTATCTCAAAAACTTGCGACAGTAAACTTTTGAAGAAAATTGCATCACCGGAAGTATAGTGTTTACTCTTGTGATTTTTCAGTTTTTTTGCGATTTTTTCAAAAACTGATCACACGATTTTTTCAAACTTTACATTTTTAATGTGTATTGATGTAAGATAGGTGATTTTCCAGTTGAATAACTCTAAAATGGGTTTTGTTCGTTTTTTCCTATTTTTTTTATTAACTCCTATTTTAAATAGAACATCCGGTATATTATTATATTTTTGAATTCAGCTTAAAATTTTAGAGACTATTCAATTCACCTGTCATCTGTCAAAAAGTGACTAATGAAAGTCCAGAATTTTGACGTTTCTTAACCAATCAAAAAATATCAGTGGATATATCTTCCTAGAAGGTATTCAAGTGACTGTTTTAAACAAAGGTGATTTTTATTAGAAAAAGTCAATATTAGTGTTCTGTTACTATAGAAATTGCGTAGTTGTTGCTAGATTTACTGAGAACTAATTTGAAAAAATAGTTTGGTTCATTGAATAGTCTCTCGAATGCCATTCTTAGTCAAAGTTAAGTGGAATAATGTGGCAGTGGTATCACTGCTCATGTCCATTGCGCTTAGGATTAGGACGAGTGCGAGTCCTAATCGAACCTAAGCGCAATGGACATTAGTGATACCAAAGCAAAAATATTTGACAAAACTTTGACTACTCATGTTACTCATGGTATTATAAGTGAAAATTTGTTTCTTGAACTAACGCTCTATTTTGTACGGTTTTTGTGGAATTTGTAATTTTTGATTTTTTTAGAAGCGAAAAAATAAAAAATCAATTTTTTGGCTAATTATAAGATCACTGTAAAAGGAAGTTGTATCAAACCAGAGTTTTTACAATTTTAAACACCATGGTACATCTATATATTTGGTAAATCCCCAATCTTCATATATTTTAATATATTACCTAGCAATTAATTATTTTTTCAAAATATTATTAGCAGATTAGCACTTTGTGTGTATTTTGTATTTCTAGAAAAACTTAGCTTTAAACGCATTTGAACAAAGAATGCAGATACCCTGTGCATGTCGCTATGAGAGCTGCTAAAATCTAGGACAACCTGGAACCCTGACGGAGTTTTATTCTTATTCAGGTGTTGACTTCTAGCGCTGCAATTACTTACCGGTTGTAATATTAAAGATATTATCTTCAATGATTTTGATAACATCGTAAACAAAAATTGTGTGAAGCATTGTAACTACTAACGACATTAATACATTATTTTTGCACTAAATATCTTATAGCTGTTAAACAATATTTGACGACTATACGTTATGCTGTAAGTTAATTATCGCTTTCCTGCTGTTGCTTGAAAGAATAATGTAAATGCCTAAAGTAGTAAAAAACAATGCAATAACTTAAATAATGTACTAGATAGTTATTGTTGTAATTATAGAAATAAAAACGAGCTTTTAGTGGTATTTGAGCAATTTAAACTTTTATCTAAGCATCACTGCTAGAAAGAAAACTCATAAGACGCTTACATAATCCTTGCAAACAAGTTCTTAAGGTCATTAGATTTAATAAAAACTCAATGCAGGTATAAGATAATGCCAATTAAAAACTGTACACACAATTTCCGTCTCCGGAATTTGTGAAGGTGAGTCTATAATTTGGACAAATTAATTACATTAAAAGTAAATGACATCAAATGCTAGATGTTTGTGCGCTGAAAGGCTTTACCAAAAACGACGATGTCAATTTTGATTATATTTTGTATTTAGACAACCGCCTTTTGTAAATGCAAACTTTTTTCGATTGTAAAATTATGATGCATTTTACAGAAATAAGCATTTTAACGCTGCAAATGTACCGTCCAAAGGCATAGTAACAGAACTATCAAATTGTTTTTGAAAGAATTTCCAAATTGGCTTACCACTACAATATTAAGTTTTTCTAAGAAACTATTAATATCTCAATCTTTCAACATTGTTAAAAAACGTCGGTAATTGAAGTTTCCATCAAAATTAACTATTTCGAAGGTCTGCATTTTCATCTTCGCTTCGATACAGGCCTTTTTTTTTAAATTTGGTTTTTCTTAGCCATTATATTAGTTTCTGTTGGCTCATACATCATTTTTTCTGCTCGTATTTGTATCGCCACGAAGTGGTATATTACAGTATAGATATAAAAATACCTATTTAGTCGTAAAGAAGTGCAGACGTGCAAAGGTGTATTATCACCACGACAAATATTTGCCAAAATGACTCTTGTTTGATTATCTTTGCTTCCGGGCTCCTATACGGCTCCGATCTCTGCTTTTGGCTCACATCTAGGGCTCCGCTGTGATGCATGAAGGTTACTGTTGTCTCTAGCATGAAATAACATACAAAACGTAAAAATTTATTAGGGGGTTGTCGTACAGATCTTAAAGCAAGCATTTGTAGAGCACAAAATATCTTTATTATGTTGCGCAAAATTTCGTGTTCAAGTGAATTATCTAAACCCCTTTATTAAGAATATTTAAGTCAAAGGTAATGAGTGCTATACGGATCCGAACAATGAGCTCCAATAAGCAACAAACGAAAGAAATTTGGGAACTCGTAAACAAATCCCTTAGAAGAATTTTGAAGATACGCTCGCCAAATCATACTTAATCACCAAACTATGAAAAATTACTGAACCAAACACGCAGCAACCACCATTAAAAGACGGTGATGAAATTAATCGAACACACTTTAAGAAAACCGATAACTGATATAACCAGACAATTCCATGATTATAACATTAAATGTAGAAGGAAGAAACAGGGTTAGTTTTAACATGTGTTACGTTCATTTGACTCTATTTATTAACGTTTCCTTAATGGCATGCGTTACATGAGTGTTCCTTCGTTTAAGCTACTTAATTGCTATAGGCATTTAAGAGGATCTAAGTGATTGGTTTTGTTGAGCATGGTTGCTGTTGGGAATGGCAGGTGTGCGTTTTATTAGGACTTCGTTGTGTTAACTACTTTAAGATCTTTTATAAACTACAGATCTAGGCGGTTTTTTGTTCTTGCGGTCTACAATCACTATGATTGTTTTATTGTGATTTATTTCTCAAGTATACTCCAGGCTTACATTTCTTCGTGGTATTTACTATATTCTCTAAAGATATCGGATCTCGATATATGATTTTTTCGTGCGTTGTACTTTCGAGGAAACGCACTGGAAAGATCATACCCATTTCATCACCTCACAAAATAATACAATATAACTTTATGGCCATGAATCACGTTGGATAAACGGCGTTGCTTTTGTAGTTACAAAAACAATCAACAAACATGTTATTGGATACAATCCCATAAAATCCCTATTAAACTGAATGCCAAACCATTTATGTCAAACATTTAACAAGTGTGCGCACCTACCGCGGAGGTCGAAAACGAAACTCTATTCTACATTGGAACTAAAATTTATGCTAAAAATTAATAATAATCATTATCTGCGATTTTAATGTCAAAGTGGGCCCAACTACACAGGAAGCATACTCGGAAAATTTCGCAGTGGCAAAAAAAATTAACGCGGAGAAAGGCTTTTAAAATTCTTTCTGAATAACAATCTTCTACTGGCCATCGTAATCAAATTGACTTTACCTTGTGAACGTACGTTGGAAAAGGTCAATAGTTAATACAAAAACTTATCTTGATGCTGAATTTGCAAGTGACTACTAGTTACTCACAACAATAGTAGTTTGTATACCAAGGCACTGAAGTTTAGCTTTTTATCACGAATGTGGATTTAGTTGCCAAGGCCCGTAGAGCCAAGACAAATAAACCACATGAGGGATGAAAAGGAACTTCAGTACCGACGGGTACATTATGTTTTTCTTATCTACAACTGCTTGGATAAGGACTTATTACGTCATTCATTTGGCACTATTTCCGTTAGGTAATGAAGTTCATTACACCACTAGCGGCATTTACCTACTAAAATATTTAAAAAAATGGCAGATCTGGCATTTTTCTTGATGCATTTTCTCAATTTTAGGCAGCTGTAGATAACATTTTGTACAATACATGTGTGATAGTGATAGATATTTTAAATCGCGAAATCGCGAAATTTCAACTTGTTAACCAACTTTTGTAGGTTAACATAACGTCGGTTAACGTTTGTCTATCGCCCAAAAACTCTAACTGGAGCATAGGGCTGAAACAAAGTTTCGCCAACGAACTCTGTTTTGTGCAAGTGCTTTGATCTACCTCCAGCTCTTTCCACCTTGCTCTGATTCCTTAAGCACTGTTCGTCTCCATGTTGTTTGTGGCCTGCCCTGTTTTCGTTTTCCTTGCGGATTCCAGTCCAATACCGTTACTGTGATGTCATCTTGATTCCTCCGTAGGGTATGTACAATCCATCCCCACTTTCTTTTTAGGATTTCCTTGGAGATTTCAATTTGGTTTGTCATGCTCCAAAGTTCTTCGTTAGAAATCCTTTCTGGCCAGAAGATACAACAGATTCTTCTTAGACATCTATTAACAAATACTTGTAACTGGTTGGATACTGCTGCTGTTACCTTCCATGTCTCACAACCGTATAGCAACACTGAGTTAACAATAGAGTTAAAGATACGCAGTTTAGTACTTCTAAGTATGTAAGACGAAGACCATATTTTTGAAAGCATTCCGAAAGCCTGCTGTCCCTTTTTAATTCTGCATTGGATGTCGTTCTCAGTGCCTCCCTTGGCAGTAATAATACACCCTAGATAACAGAACTTGTCAACATTTTCTATTGCTTCCCCATCGATGTAGAAATTATTGCGATTGTTGGTGCATATACGTAATACTTTTGTTTTATCGATGTTAATTTTGAGTCCCATGCTTGTTGCTTGCGTATTTAGTTCTTGGAGTTTTCCGTCCATATCTGCATATGTATGTGACAACAAACATATGTCGTCAGTGTAGTCCAGATCTTCTAGACGGTTTTGTAAATCCCAAACAATTCCTCTATTCTTATTGGTGCATACTGTATTCATGACCCAATCCAGAGTGATATTAAATAGAATAGGTGATAGGGGGCAACCTTGCTTAACTCCATTTTTGACATAAATTTTATTGCTTGTTTTTCCTTTGTGTAGAATTTTACATGTCGCGTTTGTGTATAAGCTTTTGATGATGTTGATTAATTTATGCGGAACTCCTTTGTTTTCCATAATATTCCATATGGATTCTTGATTGATGCTGTCGAAAGCTCGTTTAAAGTCCACAAAAACTAGATAAAGTGGGGAGTTCCATTCGGCGGACTGCTCGATTATTACTCGAAGGGTATTGATATGGTCAACGCAGGATCGTTGTGGTCTGAAACCTGCTTGTTCTTTTCTCAGTTTGGGTTCAATATGCTTTGAGATGCGATTGAGCATTAGTATTGCCAGTATTTTGTTTATCGAGTTTAATAGCGTGATGCCTCTCCAGTTGCTACAGTGACTGAGATTACCCTTTTTTGGTAGCTTTATGATCAGCCCGTCTTTCCATTCATCGGGAATTTGTTCCGTTTCCCAAACATTCCTAATAATAGGATACAGTAGGTCGGCAATAAGATCTGGGTCAATTTTAAGAATTTCAGGAGGCAAATTGTCAATACCTGCCGCCTTCCCTGAATTAAGCTGCAGAATACAGCTTTTTATTTCTTTTTTGTTGGGAATATCTACATTTATTCTAATCTGACGGGGTTCTTCCTGTCTAACTTGGTCTTCTTGTTCTGGTTCTCTTCCCAAAATTTCGCGATAGTATTCCTCCCACCTAGTGATTTGTTCCTCTTCTGTGGTAAGTAGATTACCTTCCTTATCTCTAATGTGGTTGTTAGTCGCCTGCCCTTTGTTAGCTAGCCGTTTCGTAATTTGGAACGTTATTTCGTTCTAGTTCTAGTTCTGCTCTACTAGCAGTATCGTCATACCACTTTCTTTTGTCAGATCTGGCGCTTCTTTTCACTGCTCTGTTTAGTTTGTTGTATTCCGCCATTAGAGCTGTTTGATTGGGATCTGACTGGAAGTTGTTGATTCTCGCTTTGCTTTTCCGCCTCTGTGAGATTAGGTTCCACGTGTTATCGGATATCCATGGTTTTCTATTCTTATCTTTTATTCCTAGTATAGTTTCAGTTTTCTGTAACAGGAAGTCTGTAACTTTATTCCAGCGCGAGTCTACTGGTTCATTTCTGATTTGAATTATCTCTGGGTCGTTGTTAATTACTTCTTTGATTTTGTGGTGAACAGCTGGGTTATTTAGTTTGTCAAGGGCAAATTTCTTACGTTTCGCTGGCAGAAATTTGTTTTTCGCTGCAGCTAGTTTGATTCAAATTGTGCATGTTAAGAGATGATGGTCACTCCCTGCATCTGCCCCTCGTCGATTTCGTACATCCAGGAATGAACTGCGCCATTTTCTGCTATATGCTATGTGGCCGATTTGGTTGTTTGTTCTTCCATCTGGTGATACCCAAGTAGTCTTATGGGTATCTTTATGTGGAAAAACTGTTCCTGCTATAACTAGGTAAAAATTTGAGCATAATTCTACAAACAGCTCACCATTTTCGTTTCGTCGGCCTACTCCATGTTTCCCAACACTGGGCTCGTTATCATCTGTTGTATTCCCGACTTTAGCATTTAGGTCACCCATGAGGATTTTTATGTCAGCATTGCTTTATCTTCAGTAGAGTGTTTGTTAGTTGTTGGTAGAAATTGTCTTTTGCTTCTTGTGGTGAGGTGTTAGTTGGAGCATAGCACTGAATTATGGATAAGTTTCTAGCTCTTGTGCTGAATTTTGCCACCATTATCCTATCCGATACAGGGTACCAGCTTATAAGTGACTTCTTAATATGTTTGCTAATTAAAAGACCTACTCCGCTCTCTCGATATTCTGATTGCTGTTTACATGAATAGATTAGGTAGTCGCCATTATCTAGGCTGAAATCGCCACTGCCGGCCCATCTAATCTCACATAGACCCAACACCAGTACATTGTATTTGTTCATCTCTTGGTCAACTTGTGCTAGTGTACTTGGTTGCTGCATAGTGCGAACATTCCATGTGCCAACGCGTACCGCCTTTTTCATGCCAATTTCCATCATCGGTTGATCCGTCCAGCTGTAATTCGTTCCAGTTTCTTTGATAATTTGATTTAAGGTGAAAAGCTGGTTATCGGCCAACCCACCCGAGTCTGGTGGTGGGATTGCCACCTTCGGCATCTAGACGTACCTTACCATAAATGGGATTTATTTTCGAGGTATACTCCTCTAGATCCGTTGTGTTTTGCAATAAACAGGGGTACCTCTAGTAGGGTGTGGTTCTTCGCCACGCATAACGATCTTGGACAGGGAGAAGCTATGGACCTTTCGGCAACTATAATTACGCTACACCTGTTCCTGGGCATTTCTGCCCTTACCCCTACCCTAACGCCTAAAAAAAGTCGTAAAACAATTGATTACTTCACTGCCGATTCTAAATAATATTTATGGAACAAATGCTTAAAACCTCCGGTCTATGCAGACAGCCACAATTAAACAGATACAAGCAACTGTGCAGTGATATTCAAAAAGCATGTAAGAGAAATAAAAACTAATACTCAAAGAACATATGTACCTATAACTCTCCAAAAACGCGCAAACGCATATAGAAAATACTGCGGACAATTGTTTAATATGTATAACTTATCTCGTTAATTCGTTTCCTACGATAAACGTTTTTTCGGTCCTCAAGAGACCATTCCAAGATCGTACGTGAAATACATCTTTCTTCGTTAAATGATTACGTTGATTGGCGATTTGTCTCTAAGTTGTCCTTGTCGAAGATTCGAATGGAGAACTACTTTTAACAGCGGAATATTTTACTGTGAACGAAATCGTCATCCTTCTACATTTCACAATGGTTTTTGTAAGGTATCCCCCAGTTTGGTAAAAGACTATCCCGCTGTGATTCGGTCGACAGAGCTTCGTTTGCTAAAACAAGATATACCGAGTTCATTTTGAACAGAAAGTGAGTTTCTCGTTAAGGCAGAAGAGGTTATGTATTGCGCGTCACTGCCTTTTTTTGGTTTCCTAGTGAATAACTTCGGAATTTAGCTAAATAAAAAGATCCAACGAAATCATTACACTTTGAGTAGGACATATTACGAAGGATTTATGATTGAGCATCTTCGCAAATGCTTTTTTTCGTTAGGAACGGTTAGTAGAATGGAATCTCAAAAACACAACAGCTGCTGGATGTATTGGAGATGACAGGTATTTAGGGTAAGCTCGGTCGTTGAACAGTTGGATACCATTGCTCCTTATGCATCTTTCATCCCATTTTAGATATATTTTGGTAAGTGTGCACCACCTGATTATGCTACGTAGTACTGGGGAGAGAACGATGAACTGATTTACGTTGGAAGTGAGTAGTTTTTAGGCACTTCTCACCTGTACGCTAAAAGCATCCTATTGTTTCAGGGCTGTTTCTTTTTGATGATATAGATATACATAGTTCTATTTTCATATTTACGGGTTCGAAATTTTGTATTGAAGACTTTCGTGAGTAGTTCCTAAAAGTTTACTTTTCTTTGTGGATAAATTTTGGGATTTTATTATGGAGTCATTTCTTCAGTTTATGGAGGTGGTTGCGATTAAGGTTCAGCTTCATTTATGTAGTAGTATAGTATAGTAGTATATCTATCTGGAGCAGCTAATATCCGTGAAAGAAGACATACAAACTGCACTAAGAGAAGAATTAAACTAGCCTGGGCAGCATAGAGCAAACTAAGAAAAGAAGTATTTAAATCTGCATACTTTCAACATCTCAAAACAAAGGTATACGACCAGTGTATCTTGTCTTCTATGACATACGGCGCAGAAACGTGGCCCCTCAAAGAAACCCTAATAAAAAAATGAGAATAGTACCAAATGAAATAATAACAAGAACAAGTTGACCCCGTAGCAAAGCGTATTTCAATTTCGAAATGGAATTGGGCAGGTCACGTTTTGCTACGGGAAGGCAACAGATGGTGCAAACTAACAACATAATGGCGACCACGAACCGGGAAGAGAAATCGACGCAAACCGAAGGCAAGATGGCGGGATGACATAGACAGAGTTGCCGGTATACAGTGGATGAGTCTAACGACCGAGAGAATGGCATGGAAAAGCAAAAAATTGAGTACATAAACGCTAATAATGGAGAAGGAAAGAAGAACATTATTTAAAACGGTGGACAGTGATTCGACGCTGATTGCCTTACTCAATTGCTATCGTACCTGCCGAATTTCGTCAGAATTTTGGGGGCTGTATTTTGAACTCTGGCCGTTATTTACACTTCGCTTCACGAGCTTTGTGCCCCAATGTTTTTCCATCCATGGGGCAAATACCTTTTTAAACTGTTGTAATGTGTATTTATTCCTTTTAAATTGTGTTATAAGTTCATTTTCTCTCAAGCCGAGTTTTTATTATGAGGTGCACCTTAAATTTTGGTCTGGATTTATTACTCTACGTTAACCTATGCTTAACGAATAATCATCTGTACTTAGTACGATATAATACTGGATTTGTGATTATTATACTATGATGATTTTGTGCTTTAGTATTGTTACTGCTATCTTTGCTTTTCTTGAGCGTTTCTTTCAAAATATTTATGCTACGGGAGTTTACGGATTCTCTGTGATACTTGGATACACTTGTCGTTAATTAAAAAAAGTTGCTGGTGCACAATTTGGTCTTTAATTATTAGTTACTACTTTAAGAACTACACGCCGTCTCCTTAAATTAGCCGGCCGGCAAATGTATCCACGTAGCAACCCATTTGATTAAATAACCCTGTATATCCAGCATACTTCTTCTACAGTTACTATTAATAATTTGTAATTACATTAAAGCAGATGATGTTTTATTAAATTTTGTCATAGATAGCGTAACTGCAGATGACGTTACGGGTGCCTTAAAAATGTGCCTATGAATTCACTCGGCTTTCATAAAATACCTATGTATATCTACAAGGCGTACTGTTAGTTCCTCGCTGAACTTTTGGCTTTAATTTTCAATCTTTGTTTAAAAGAATGTAAGTACCCCAAACATTACTAAAGTTTGTTGCGTGTTTAAAAACAACGACAGACACAACGTTGCTAATTATAAACCTATGTTTCTGTTACAGGCGGCATCCAAGATTTTTCGCAAAGTACTACACATTAAAATATTATCGTATGTAAAACCTTTGTTTTTCAATGAACAACATAGTTTTAAGCTGAAAAGATCAACTTCTACAAATTTTTGTTACTCAGGAACTGCGCGAGGCTTTAGACTAGTGCATGGAGGTTGCTGTGGTATACACCGACTTTGATAAGGCCTTTGATAGAATCAGCCATGAAATACTATTATAGAAATTGTTCAATTTTGTCTTGCACAGTAACTTAGTTCGTTCAACTTTTCTCAAGTCATATTTAAGGGAAAGATATCAAATAGTTGTTTGGAATCACAAGCTGTCGGAAAGATACAGTGCAATTTCCGAGTATTCCAAGGGTTTATTCTGGACCCATTGTTATTGTTTTTTATTTATTAATAATCTTCCCCAGGTAGTTGAAAATGCAAGGTAAGCATTACCTGCTAATGATTTTAAAATGTGGATAAATATTGAAGCAGATAGTGTGTGAGAAAACGGTACAATCAAATATTGAAAACATTATTAAAGTAAGTCAGTCCTCTGTGGTTGCTTACACACATACAGCACAACCTATATTCATTAATTACACAATGAACTGGCGTTCACTTATTTGGAAGAATAAAGTTATGTTAAGGGTTGATTCTGGAGGCCTTCACGGTCATTGTCATTAAGTAACAGAAGACTTCCTGGATTGGACCGTGGCATTATTGCAGTCTCGCCTTTCTCCTTCCGATTGTTAGAAGAGTTTCGCCTCTGGCGTTGTTTACACATTGAGTTACCGTACTCTTTTGCTTTTTCCTACTGATGAAGCACTTTACGAAAGTGGTCGAAACGTTGAGTTCTTCGACCTCAATAATGACATTGTCCAATCCCGGAAGTCGTTTGTTACGATTACCGTCCAAAATCCCGAATTCTAAATCCCGACAGAACATTTGCCCGACAGACCAAAATGCCGACAAGCAAAAATCCCGACAAACCAATTTCTCGACAGCCAAAATCCCGACAGCCACTTTCCCGGCAAACATTTTCCCCGACATACATATTAGCCGACACACATTACATTAAATTACATTTCTCTACGTAGAAGAAAAAAATTACATTACATTACTACAATACATGGTAAAAATTTGGTGGACGGTCCAGTCTATTGCGCATCCGCAAAAATGTAATAGTGAACATAAAAATGTAACTTTGAACATACTCTCTTCTCATATTTTTCTCTAAAAAATGATCAAGACCTAACAACTAACCTAAACCGCTAACCTGAACCACCGCCGAGAGCGCAACAACATTGCTTTACACATTACGAAACGATAGCGGCGCCCACAACATTTTGACGTATGCTGATCAAACTAGATGAAAAAATGGCGGGCGACACAATCACAAATTCGGAGAATTGTTTCTGATTGCAATGAATATAAAAACGAAGGGAAAACGTTAGATTACCTGCAAGCTCTGGCAAGTCTATCAGGATATTGGCTGTAGGGAAATTGGTTTTTCGGGATTTTTGCATTTCGAGATTTTGGTCTGTCGGGAAATTGTCCTGTCGGGATTTTTGATTCGGGATTTTGACCGGGAACTGTTTGTTACTTATTTTTAAGGTATGTGATATGATAATAAATTGATATTTTTAATAACCACATATTTCTTTATATTATTTAAGCACAGCGAGAACAATGATTCTGTTAAGATCTTCTTTGTACCGGTCATATATTGTATAAGATACAATTGCTGAAGCTGTAGATATATTTAATATATATAATATGCTGTTTTTTTTAAGTGCACTGTATATTTGCGCTGCAGTCTAGGTCATGTTAAATTTAAGTCTATTTTTTAAATTTTTTTTAATTGTTAAGTAGTTCTATTCCTTGTATTTGTACCCCCCGCCCCTTTCCAACCCACATTCTTCAGTTCGTATTCTAGCCATTATTATTATTTCTATTATATGCCACCAACATATTATTCATACGTTGTATAACCATGACCATTCAAAAACGTTCGGTCATTTCTGAAGGCACTATATTAGTTTAATAGCTTGCTATTGTTGGTGCAACCAGTGTACATAAATCAAACAAGTAGAGACACTCAGATCTAATGTGAAACCTGTCTAGAGTGCTTGGGATGGTGACTTAGGGGTTACTTCTAAGCTTGACTACCAGACGACAGAACAAAGTTCGACCAATCAGAGCCAGCTACTGGCTCTGCTACCAATAGTACCAATCATATTGTGATTAGAGTCCCTGTATGTACAAGAGTTGGGACATGTAGGGTGACTTGTTTTGGATCCACAAACCATGGAGTACCTGATTTTTGCCGATTTTAAATTTTATGCATAGTTCTTTCAACTAAGTCAAATGATTGATCCTTGAAAAGAACGCAATTTTAAATTTTAAAATAAAACAAAATAAAAAAATAAAAGTTTTTTTGAGGAATTGCTGATATTTTTATTGAATGTTAAAGTAGACATGTTCCGATTTATTATGGTATAGAATATCCTCCAAATGGCCCTCGCGACTTTGGACGCAGACCCTTGCTCTTTTGATGAAATTATATATCAAAAGCTCCACGTTACGGCGCCTATATAATTGCGATGAACGGCCTGTTTGTTTATTTTCTAGACAAAATTTAATAAGTTAAAATAGGGTAAAAACACCACAATTCTCAGGTTAATTTATATTGTGCTAACTTTTCCTGTCAGTAATTCTGCTTAATTAAAGTGAACTGTATTAATTACCTTTCAAAATAAAATGGTTAAATGCCCCTTTCTTAATATTTTATTGAACTGCAATACTTTTTAGGCCAACTCACGGCAAAACACAAAAGTTACTCTCAGGTGGGTTCAGAATTTGGCTATATTCGTAAATTATTTTAAATATTAGATTAATCGTCCCAAAGTAGCTCATATGCGCGACTCTAACTACTTATTATCTGTAACCTGTGCAATTAACGTTAATTTGAATATTTAAAATCGCGAAATGAAGCAAGGAAACCTCAGGTAAATTGATTTAATTATTGCGGTTGGCAAAACGTCACAAATTTTTTTATAGGTGTGACGTAGATAGACGCCAACAATCACTTGTTTCTGGTAGGTTGGAAATTCTTGCAAATTCGCAGAGTCTGATGATGCTATGCTAATTATGAAAATTGGGGCGTAGCTAGACTCTTGGAAATGTGATATGCTTCTTCTACGGGCTTTATTCTCGGAGTTCAACAACTTTCCCAAGCTCTCAACACTCAATTATAGGTAGATCGTACCTTGGAAGTTTTGCCCGAACTTGGACCAACGAAGGTGCAGATGACGTGGTTCGATTTTTGCTGTTGACCCCTCTGATGTACTGGAATGCAAACCTCTGGGTTCCGTTGCTGAAATAGGCCGGAAATAATTTTCGGAAACTCCAGGTGTCGGCCGCCGTTGTTCCCTTGGAGGCGGATTGAAAAATGTACACAATTTTTGTTGCGGAACTTGCCACAAACGTTCCCACAGGTGTACGGTAACTTGGGTAATAAAACTGTATACTTTTTATAATGGTAAAACACTTTTATTATTGCAAAAACATTAATTTTTGGGAGCACAAATTTTGGGACAACAAGCTTCTAATTTTTTCAATTGTTCTCCTATTAACAACAAAAAGGCATCACGTAGCTATGATCTTCTGATGTTAAATGGAAATTAATTTTGATAACCAATGCACATAAATGGAGTAAAGTTTGATTACATGATTTTTAATATTAACATTTTCCTAAATCTAAAAGTTGTCTTTATCGCTTATAGGTAACATTGTTCTTTCTCGTTACACACACATGTTTTATAAATCACTGCTCTACTTTGCACATTGTTTTTATTAATGCACTCGTATTCGAGTTCACAATTTTTACACGTCACTTGCTTTTCTTCTCTTCCCTTGCTAAATTCTGGACTGCTCTTTGCAATTTTTATTTTATCCTTATCTTGCTTCCATCTACCTTTCAAATTGCTTTCCTTTTCACAGGTCTGTGCTTTTATTAATAACTACGCTCATTCAGTGTGCACTTAAGAAACCTTCTGTGTCAATTAATTTCGTTTGGTTTGGCTTTAAATATGCACAAACCTATCATTTGAATTGTATTACTTTACTCAAACTTCAAATTCAAATCCTCTGAAATATGCTTTGCTTATGCGTGCCTTTATCCGTCTAATGACTGCTTTTTGCATCTCCTCGTCAATGCATTTAATACTTTTATTACTGTGTAAATTTCAATTACATAAAATGTTTTAACTCTGTGCTTTATTGACTTGGTTAAATATTTTACACTGCAAACAGAGCTAAATTGTGAGCTTAAAACCATTTCAATATATGACGTTTTTTAGAGTTGCGGCTCTATCTCATTAATTACGCGTCGGATATTGGTATTGAGCTTAGGACCTGTTCGAGTGTTAGGGTGCGTATACATTTGGCGAGCCGCACGCGAGTCGCGCCTGAGTCGCACTTTTTGACCAACGAGCCTGCCGCGAGCCTCCTGCGAATTTTATCTGATCCGCATAGCAAGTTGAGCACCACGCGAGCTTCGCACGAACTTAAAGGTTTGGTACTTGTCCAGGCGAGCGAAGAAGGTAGACCTGCCAACATGTCAGACGACGAAGAACAAACGGCAGCTTTGTTAGTTTTGTGTAGTGGTGCTTTATTACTATCAAGTTTATTAAATAAACCTGTTTCTGTTCCCATAGATGACTTTACTTTGCTTTTTTCCTTTCTGTAGGTCGCCAATAAACTCGAGGGCGCCTCGCCAAATGTATACGCACCCTTATTCGCATGGACCTGTAATTTAAAAAAATCCCAAAGAAAGAAGTCGCACGGTGTCAAATCGCACGAACTCGGTGGCCAACTTTCCTTGACGTTTCAATGCGATCCAAAAATTGTTTTCCCAATAAATTAATTATTTCAAGCGCAGTGTGGCAGGTTGCGCCGTCTTGCTGCAACCACATGTTTTCCAGGTCTATACTTTCCACTTGAAGCCACAAGAATTCCGTTATCACGTGTAGTGACGTTAACAGATTTTCAGCAACACTCACATTTACAGTTGCAATGATTTCTGGAGTACAACCGGAACGACAATGTACTGTTCATAATTGATCCAATTTATACCAATTTATTAATCAACCTCTGAAAAGTGGACAGATTTGGTGCACTTTCATGACTGAAAATTCCAAGAATTTTGCGAACGGTTTCAGCGTAACTTTCCCCTACTTGGTAATCGGTTTTCACGATGTTAAGGAGTTGTTCTTTAGTGTAGCACTCCATAACTAAAAATCGCAGCAATCATAGATGACAGATGTAAATTGTTTGGGATTGCAACTTTTACAGAAAAAAAATGGTGCGAAATTTAACAAATTCGTTCTTTTTGAAACACCCGTTATTTTTGCGATCAATAGACTCCATTTTTCATACCCTATAAACTCAGCATTGAAATAATATTTGTACCCCGAAATATATCTCTGCATGGAAATTTTGGGAAGATATTGACTTATGAGTAAGAGGAAACCGCCATCTATGAAAATCAACAAAATCTTTAGAGCAATTTTTGAATAAAAAATTTTGTTTTGACATGCTTGGAGTATTTGGGCCTTCCCACACCGTTTGAAAGCAAAGTCTCTTACCATCCTTCTAAAGCTTCATAGCATATCTCAATAAATTTTGGCAATTGATCTATACGAAATTTAACCCCCCCCCCTCCTCCCCAGATATCTACTTCCTAAAATAGTTGTTATACAGTGTCTCAAAAATGGAGTCCATCCTTTATAAGGTTACATTATTAGTCCCTATAGAGTAGGAAATCGTTTCCAGAAAAAGTATTAGACCTTTCAGTTGAAAGTTATAGAAGTTTTAAATAAAAGAAACTTGACAATAAGGCACATGTTAGAAATAATGGTTTTATTAATTAATAAAAACAGGAATCAACAAACTTTATTAATTTTATAAAAATTGTTCAAAATTGCGACCCTGTGTATCTAAGCAGGCCTGAGCCCTTCAACGAATATCGTTATGTACATTTTATAAGATTAATGGAGTAACTTCTCTAAATGCCTGTCGTATTCTCTCTAAAACATCTTCGTTCTCTACGGGTGTTCTGTATACAATGGATTTTACATGTCCCCAGAGAAAAGAATCTAGGGGGGTTATGCCAAGCGAACTGCCTGGCCAATTAACAACACCACCTCTACTAATCCAGTTATTTGGAAAGTGTTCGTTTATCAACTGTCGAACACCAGCATGAAAATGGGGTGGAGCCCTATCTAACTGTAATCACATATCCCTTCTTACAGTCAAAGGGAGATCATCTAGCATGTCTTCTAAAGTGTTTGACAAGAAATCTAAGAAAGTCTCGCCATTTAATCTATTCGGTAGAAATACTGATCCCAAAAGTTAATTTCCTATAATGCCTGCACACACATTGATGGAAAAGCGATGTTGGTGTGAAGATTCATGGTTCACATGTGGGTTTTTACGGCATAAACGTGCATATTGTGTTGATTAAAATAGCCGCTCCTCGAAAAGGTTGCTTCGTCTTGCCATCAAATCTTTTTGTAAAAGTAAGATATCTTCCTAAAACGTTTAAAAGCCAGTTACTAAAATTAACAAATTCATGAAAATCTCATTTTATTAACGCCTGGGTCTAGTAAAATGCTCGTTGAGTAGAATTCGATTAACTGAAGAATGGCAAACGCCAGTCATGTCTTTCTCTCGTTGATATTCTGGAATTTTCAATCACTAAGTCTAAAACATTTTCTACATCACCCACTCTTACACCTCTTGGTCTGCCTCTATCAGGGGTTAGTGTTTCGAACTGACCCGTAGCTAACAATCTATCTTCCAATCTTCTGATGGTTCTTCCACATGGGTGTCTTCTGTTCGGATGATGTTCAGCGTACTCTCTAGTTGCAGCTTCAGCATTTCCTATATGCTCACCCAACAAAAGCATAATGTCCAGGTACTCTTTGTTAGATACATGGTTTTGGAGTAGATAGTGAGCAATTTTTTTCACTATTTACGTTCTGTCAAAATGACAAATAAGTTGCCAGATGTGTTTCTGCGTTAATCGAAGTCGGAAAATACCTATTATTTTCTTAAAATTTGTGTTAAAAAATTGATTTCAACATCTTTTTTATTTAACTTTGGATCGTTTTAAATGATTGACACCAAAGTTTTTGGAAAAATATTATAAAGAAAGAATCTGCATATGCAACTTAATACGCTTATAACTTCAAAAATAACCATCACAGGAAAATGTTGTTTGCAGATTTAGAGTCATATTGGTAAGTAATGTGACGTAGGGGACACCATTTTTGAGACACCCTGTATACTGACTATAGGCTAAGAGGAAAATGCGTAGGGAGTCTGTGAAGATGATCAAAATCGCTAGTCAGTTTTAAGAACCAAATTGTCATTTATCTCCTTACATTTTCAGTAGTAATATCTCAAGTGCATATCAAATTGTCAACAACGTTTTTGAATGCACGAACTAGCGTAGTGCTTAAGTGAATTTGAAAAACAGTTTGATGTGCATAAGGAATATTCGACAGAAATTTCCTGAAAAGTTGTTTTAACCGTAATAGGTATTTTTAAATTAGAAAAATTAGTGTGATATGCGAAATAATTTTTAAATTCCGGAATGTATGTACGGCCGAAACTTTTAAATTTCAGCAAGTTGAAAGAAATAGTCATAGAAATTCTTCTGTGTAATATCTACTCCCCCGTTCCAGCTATCTTTCTCCCTAGAATTTTTGAGCAGATACTGACAATGGGGTATTATTTATGAATAAGAGGGAAATGTTGTCTGTGAAGAGGATAAATATCAATAACAGCAATTTTTTAGGAAAGTTTTGTTACGGTATCAAAATGACTTAACGACACCCACGCGGTGTGAGTATCACACGACTAGTTAAGTCCGGGAAAAGGTGGCACGTTAGCCCTGAGATTTGACAAAACAGGCTAAGGGCCTCGGCTGATACGCTCAGGGAGATGAGCGTGGTCCAAACGGTACGTCATAGGGCAAGCGTGGCGTGTCACATATAGGGTAAGTCGAAATAAAAGGGCGTCACCAGATCTGTCTTTATACTCTCGTACAACCGGACCTGGACGGTTGGACGGGCCGAGAAGTACACAAGGTACTACGTCAGGCGGAATGGGACGTTTCGTCGTCGCCTTTTCGCCGTCGCCATTTCGCCGTCGCCGTTTCGCCGTCGCCGTTTCGCCGTTGCCATTTCGCCGTCGCCGTTTCGCCGTCGCCTTTTCGCCGTCGCCATTTCGCCGTCGCCATTTCGCCGTAGACTATTTTACATTTCCGACTTAAAAAACACTTTTTCACTTATCTATATCTAAGCAAAACATGGAATCAAAGTTTTACATGTTTGAAATGATACATGTTCGAAATCTTTAATAGCTTTAAAATATTATTCACATTTATTTCCCATTAGGAGGATGTTAAAGGTTATTACAGTTACACTTCTTATATGCATTAAACCGTTTGATTAGTTGTTGATGGTAATGACCATACTTGTTACTGTTTGCTAATCCTTTTATCATGCACATGGTGGTCATTATAATGATTTGGTTTAGAAAATTCCCTTTAAGGTAGTATCGCCGTTATGATGATTGTAGTGATCTGCTCTTTTTTCAAACTTTACATTTTTATTACATTTTTATTGTGTATTGATGTGAGGTAGGTGATTTTCCAGTTGAATACTTCTGAAATGGGTTTCTTTTCTGTTTTCTTCTATTTTTCAATTAACTCCTATTTGAAATAGAACACCCACATCCGGTATATTATTACATTTTTGAATTCAGCTTAAACTTTTAGAGAAAATTTATTTCTTCAACTAACGCTCTATTATGTACCGTTTTTGTAGAATTTGTGATTTTTGAAAATTTTTGACAATTGCTTAAAAATTAAATATCAAATTTTTGGCTAATTATAAGATCACTGTTAAAGGAAGTTGCGTGAGTGTATCGCACCAGATTTTTTAACTCAGCTTCAACATCTTACATCTCGCTTATTATACGTTTTCGATATAAGTTGATTAACGTTTTCCGCTTTATTTTGAAGTGTTCTGTGTATTCCTAAGGTATCCCGAAATAAATTTGAACCACCCTGTATATATGTGACTTTACAATTTAAATATATAAATAAATACAAATAAATTAAAGTATAATTATTTGGCACCACGGTCTTTGTTCCACTTTCAAGTTGACGGCGAAATGGTCGACGGCGAAACGGCGACGGCGAAGTGGTCGGCGGCGAAGTGTCGACGGCGAAATGGCAGACGGCGAAATGGCGACGGCGAAACGGCGACGGCGAAACGGCGACGGCGAAATGGCGACGGCGAAATGTCCTAGACCCTACGTCAGGACGGTACTTGAGAGGCTGTAAACCTCGAATTACAATTTTGGGCAAAATACTTTAATACCTATTTCGGGCCTAGAAAGGGGAAGAACTCGGCCTCCCAGTCCTCGTCGTCACTGCAGCGGGCGCCGTCAAACCTACCTGTGTTGCTCTATTGCTCAAGCTTCGCCTTACACAAATCTGTACACAAAAGGGCTTAACCTGAAAGAGCATGCATAGATTCGCCGCAATGACAAGGCCTTCGTTCAAATACTCATCTATTGATCTGACTGATTAGGGTGATTTACACGAGTTTACACTACGCTAACTTAGATTCTAAGCCCCCAGCTGAAGTGGCGCGTTATCACTAATACAGACTCCTTAATACTGTAAGTTTAGGCCATACATATAGTAACTTATGAGGTTAAACTGGCGTTAATTAGTAAATTATTAAAGAGTGCAGCCAGAATGCGTAAATTAAAGGGCTACAGAACATAAATGGAGGCCTTGCATATTCAAATAGTTCGTTAATAACAAATGCGGTCAGATTACCTTAAATAAGCAGTTACTACATGCGAAATGGGGCCACACTGGCGTTAATTAGTGAATCCTTAAAGAGTGCATCCAGGACGCGTAAATTAAAGGGCTACAGAACATAAATGGAGGCGTTGCAAATTCAAATAGTTCGTTAATTACAAATGCGGTCAGATTACATTAAATAAGCAGTTACTACATGCGAAATAGGGCCACACTGGCGTTAATTAGTGATTTATTAAAGAATGCAGCCAGGACGCGTAAATTAAATGGCTGCAGAGCATAAATGGAGGCGTTGCATATTCAAATAGTTCGTTAATTACAAATGCGGCCAGATTACATTAAATAAGCAGTTACTACATACGAAATGGCGTTAATTAGTGAATTCTTAAAGAGTGCAGCCAGGACGCGTAAATTAAATGGCTACAGAACATAAATGGAGGCCTTGCATATTCAAATAGTTCGTTAATTACAAATGCGGTCAGATTACATTAAATAAGCAGCTACTACATGCGAAATGGGGCCACACTGGCGTTAATTAGTGATTTATTAAAGAATGCAGCCAGGACGCGTAAATTAAATGGCTACAGAGCATAAATGGAGGCGTTGCATATTCAAATAGTTCGTTAATTACAAATGCGGTCAGATTACATTAAATAAGCAGTTACTACATGTGAAATGGGGCCACACTGGCGTTAATTAGTGATTTATTAAAGAATGCAGCCAGGACGCGTAAATTAAATGGCTACAGAGCATAAATGGAGGCGTTGCATATTCAAATAGTTCGTTAATTACAAATGCGGTCAGATTACATTAAATAAGCAGTTACTACATGTGAAATGGGGCCACACTGGCGTTAATTAGTGATTTATTAAAGAATGCAGCCAGGACGCGTAAATTAAATGGCTACAGAGCATAAATGGAGGCCTTGCATATTCAAATAGTTCGTTAATAACAAACGCGGCCAGATTACATTAAATAAGCAGTCACTACATGCGAAAAGGGGCCATACTGGCGTTAATTAGTGAATTATTAAAGAATGCGTAAGTCTAGCGGTCACTATAAGCGCAAATTACATGTTCACATTGCTACCTGTGTCTGAGAGTTAGCCAAGCTTGGGCATTGCAACGACATCAGCCAACATCGCCTGTTGCGAACAATTCGGAACCGGAAGCGTGGGCGTTAAAGCTGCATCGGCGGGAAGGTTCAGAAGACTGTAATGGCGGTCTGCTACGACCACGGAACGTTGGAGCCTACAGTTTAGAAGCTCTGCGAAATAGATCCCCTCTTAGGGAAGAATCGGCCTGCACACACACGGAATAACAGAGCTCTCGGCTACCATAACCACACTAAAGCATCTCACGTACGTTATCTCACCACCACTGCCTCGAGACTCACTTTGTGCAAGAAAACACGCCATCGAAATAGCCTTCGCGGCAACAATACAATCACAAAAGCAAACGCCCCCATCGCGGTAAAACGCGAGGAGACGTTCGCGCGGCGATACACCACCGCTCAGCTCGGTGGCCTCGGATCGACTCGCTGCCTGCAACCAAAACAAAATCATCCCTTCTAAACGACCGTTAGCCAAACTACCGCCAAAAGAAGCGTCCCCAAGTGACCAATGGAGAGGCGACATGCTTGGCGGTTCAAACCGGTATAGCTTCCGTCCAGACGACACGTGTCATATAAAGGATGGTTTGAAATAGCTACAATGGGCGGACTGCTCTAATCTACAGAGTGCTCGGATTTAAACAAAAAGAGCTAGTATTTGTGAGCATTGGTGTTGCGAAGATCAAATGGTGGGAACGGGTTTGAAATATAAATAAGCTGCCCAAAGGGCGTGAATGGTTAACTATAGTAAGTTACGCTACTCAAAATGACCTGACAGTTTTTTCGATTTTATTTTTGGGAATTTGGACCTCCTCACACCGAACGCTGCATCGCAGTGAAACCAAAGTGTGGTACCATAATTCTAGAGCTTCATAGAACACCTTCGTAGATTTTCATAGAAGGTCGTCTGTATGAAATGTGTATATAACTGATAACTTCTGTATTACATATCCAGAATACGATTACGCTAATTCCAAGAGCTGATCTTGCACTTTATCGCCAGGAATTGTTTACTTGGAGATTAGACGCATAACATCTAATGCCGCCCCAGTTTGAGTTTGCAAGAACTTGGATAATGTACTAAACCTACAAATTGTCATCTGAGGAAATAACTGTCTACGACTGAGAATAAAATCAATATTACTATTGGTACACTAAGCTACAAGCATTCTGCGACCTGCGACAACCTTGTTGCAATCTCAAAACGGAACAGAGCAAGGCTGCATGTGTAATCACGAAGGGCTGACTGCAGCTTTTGAATTTTTCCTAATAATTGAGTAAAATTACGTCTTGTTAATGATAAATTACAGAATTGTCTTCTTTAAAGATCCGAATTACAGTTTACATCTGTGTCTAGAATTGTTGTATTTTCAGTGGTTACATATGATACATATTGAAGTGGTTTTAAGCTTACAACTGTTTACAGTGCAAAAATTTAACTGATTTAGTAAAGCACAGAGTTAAGATATTTTATGAAACTGAAATTTTAAAACAGTAATACAAGTAGTAAATGCATTGGTAATGAGATGCGACAAGTAGTAATTAGTCGGATAAAGGCACGCAAATCATATTTCAGAGGGTTTGAATTTGAAGTTGAATAAAGCAATATAGTTAATAATAGGTTTGTGCATATTTAAAGCCAGACTACACAAAATTTAATTGACACAAAAGGTTTGTTATGTGGAGACTAAATGAGCGAAATTATTAATCAAAGCAAAAGTCAGTGAATGACAAGCAATCTGAAAGGTAAATGAGATTGGAATAGAGGAAAATAGAAAACTGCAAAGAGCAATCCCAAAATTAGGCAACATATTAGAAGCAAAGCGAGCAACGTGTTTAAATCGGGAACTCAATCTCCAGTGCATTAATAAAACAAAGTGAAAAGCAGAGCAGTAAATTTTAAAAACATTTGTGTGCATGACAAAAGGAACAATGATAGTTATTTTTTTTTAGATTTAAGAAAATATTAATTTAAGAATTATGTACTCAAATTTTACTCCATTTGTGTATTTTACTATCAAAATTTACTTTTAATTAACAAAAAACCCCGTGGTAACATAGCAACGTGATTCTTTTTTGTTGTTAGAGGAGAACAATTGAATTAATAATAATAATAATAATAATAATAAATGCTTTTATTAGATCGCTTTCATACAAAAAAAAAGATAGAACAAAAATCTGCGTATAAACATATTATTATCATGCGATCTAAAAGGTACGCAATCAGGTGGAAGGCCGCAAATGGCCCACCTCTGGTCTTCCTTGCAAACCTTTGGGGATTGTAACAAAAAAAAATAATTAAGCGTTGCAAACTATGATTGAAAAAAAAATGATAAGCAAAATGTTAGACAAAATATCATTGCTGATCGAGTAAATAGTGTTTCAGTTGTTTTTTGAATTTGTTTACAGTGAGTTCCCTTAACTGCAATGGGAGAGAGTTATATACCTTCGAAATGTTGTAACTGTATGATCTCTTATAAGTTGCTGTCCGGTGTTTTGGAATCGTGATTTGATTAGCTCTGCGAATATTTATTTTATGAATATTAGATCTAAAAATTATTCTTTTATATAAATATAATGGTAATTTAGTTTTGATTATTTTATGATACAAAAACATAGAATGAAACAACCGCCTGTTTTGCACATTTAGCCACCCTAACTCCTTCAATTTATGACTTACGCCATATCGTCGACTTATCCCGAAGATAAATCTTAGACAGCAATTTTGAATTCGTTGCAATTTTTTAATGCAAACACTGTCCAAGCATGATCCATAAACAGTGCTACAAAAATTTGCTTTAGACAAAACTAAAGATTCGCATAACATAATTTTCAGCGACATGTTTAAATACTGTCTATTGGAGTAGAGAAGCTTTAAGTTGCAAAATGCATTTTTCACGATCTTTGCTGTCTGCTGCTTAAATCTTAATCCAAAATCGAGATCAAGTCCCAAATTTCTTGCACAGTCGACGATTGTAAGCGGTACGTTGTTAATATTAATATTAATTGCCACACCCCCAGCCAGGACTTCGGTTCTAGCTTTCGTACGGCCAAACAGCATCATACAAGATTTACATGAATTTATATTTAAAGAATGATCTTCAGAAGCTTTAACCAATGTATTCAAATCTTGGTTGATATTTTCTATAGATTGCAATAATTGATCAGTGTTGAACGAGTAATACAGCTGGGTATCGTCTGCATACAGGTGATAATTTACAAATTTTAATTTCTTGTATAGCCTAGAAGTATATATGGTATATAACAGCGGTCCTAAAATTGAGCCTTGTGGTACTCCTTTAGTTATTACACGTTCAGTAGATTTAAAACCATTTAAAGTTACTCTCTGTGTTCTGCCACTTAAGTAATTTTCAAAAAATTTCACAGCTCCCAGGCCAATAAATTTTAAAATACTAAGTAAAATTTCATGATTTAAGGTGTCGAAGGCCTTCGAGTAGTCCAACAGGATCAATGCAGTTAATTTATTATCATCTGTAGCACGAAAAATATCGTCTGTCACTGCCATTAATGCTGTAGAACAACTATGGCCTGGCCGAAACCCTGACAGCACCACCGGCAGAATATTATGGGCATCCAAGTGCTCACGAATTTGTATGTTAACGATTTTCTCAAGAATTTTAGACATAGCAGGTAAGATACTAATGGGTCTGAGATCGTTATAACTAGTTGGATTACTGATCTTTGGCAAAGGAAGTATTAGAGCTTTTTTCCAACATTTAGGGACTACGGAATTTTGAAGACAGTAATTAATTATATGCGTTATATATGGGGCGAGAAACGGGCAGCCGAGTTTTATAAAATCTATGTTGATTTCATCTGATCCACACGCTTTACTGCTAATTTTAGATATAACTTTTTCTACGTCTAATGTAGAAATTTTCTTGAATTGAAAATTAGCTTCAACAGCTTCATTGCTGTTTAGATAATATTGGCACAACTCATCGTTTGCGACAGAGTCTGGGACACAACTAATAAAATGGTTATTTATTTCGTCAACATTTTGCAAGTGTGCCGGGAGCTCCGCAGTTGCTTTTCCAACTACATTGAATTTTTTTAAATTTTTCCACAAAGCTTTAGGATCAACATTACTAAATTTTTCTGCAAAAAATGCTTTCTTTTCTGCTCTAACTGAAAATGTGACTAAATTTCTTAAATTTTTGTAATAATTCCAATGCGCTGGTATTTTACTTTTCTTAAATCTCTTCAAAGCTTTGTCCCTTAATGACATCATAAATTTTATATTATCAGTAACCCAAGGCAAGTTCTTTTTAGTGATTTTTTTAGTTTTGTAAGGAGCGTGACCATTAAGTTATTTGAAAGCTTGTCGAATTTGTGCTCCATTTTTAATTGATGTTTTTGAATAATAAATAAGTTTTTTACCATATAAAAAGTGTACGGTTTTATTGCCCAAGTGTCCGTGCTACTGTGGGAGTGTTTGGTTAAAGTTCCGCAACGAAAAATTTACATTTTTCCAAATCCGAATCTGAGTGTGTGAACGACAGCCGATCAGCTGAAATTTCCGAGGGTCGTTTCCAGCACAATTAAGGAGCTGAACCCAGAGGTCTGTACTGCAATAGGTCGGCTGGGTCTGCAAGAGCACCTAGAGCAATATCGGCACCCAGGGGAGCTACTCCAGCAGAGGAATCCATTAGTCTCAACTGGTGCAAGCATCGAAGCAACATCGACGAGAACTTTACGAGGTAGCATTGATCTGTAAATTGAGGGTTAGTGTGCGGGAAAGCAACTAAAATACAAGAGTAGACCTTGCTGAAGAGGCCTAGCGCTTTTTCAAAAGTCCAATTACTTCGTGGGTTAAAAAATCGAACGGCGTCATCAGTTTTTGCGAAATTGGCAGTTTTTCAATTACCAGAAACAAGTGAGCGGTCGACGTGGGTCTACGTTACCGTATCAATAACGAAGACTAGGTTTTTGTTGCCAAGCTGAATAACCAAATTATTTACCTGACCATTCCTTGTAAACTTCACTTTTTTTTAATAAGTATTCAAAATTCTATGTTCCACTGGCGACGATTTTGTGTCATTTGACAGATCGTAAATTTTATCTACCAGAACCGGGTATATGAGCTACTCCAGGACGAATAATCTAAAATGAACTACTAACTTGTAAATATAGCCCATTTCAGAACCCAACCTAAGATATGCAGTTTCGTGTTTACCGAGAGCTAGCTTAAATAATATTTCAGTTAAACAAATATTAAGAAAGGAGCATTCAAGCATGTTATTTGTGCAATTAATTATTACATTTCATTTTAACCAGCCTTAAATTACTGACTGGCAAAGTGAGCACAATATAAAATAAACTGAGAATGGTGTGTATGGATTTGGCCTAATTAAATTTATAATTTTATGCAAACAAACAAATAGGCAGTTCATTACAAACAGGCACCGCAACGTGGGGCCTTTTACAGTCAAATCATTTATTTACAAACACTCACCGCAACGTGGAGCTTTTACAACATCGCATAACAATCAGGCACCGCAACGTGGAGCTTTTACAACATTTCATTGCAATATATGCTAGCCTGATATCTAGAAAAACGCCCTGAAATTTAAGATCTCTTTAATTTGTGTTAAGTAGAAAATATCGAGACAGCAAATCTAGAGATAATAACTAAATTCAGTGCAATAATAGAACCGTTCTTATGGGAGGGTTAAACCCAAGGTGAGAGCTGGCCAAGATACCCCCCACTGTCGGCTAGTATGGATTCGGAGCAACAAACTGTATCTGTTATGGCCAGCCTCTACAAGCTCTACAAGCGACGCTTGTATACGTGATAACCTCCTGAAGATACTCAAAACAAATTAGTTAGAAATCAAAAGATTTCTTCACAATAATACAAACATACATGAATGCAGTGAAATCCGTGTAAAAGTTAGATAGCGAAGATAGAAAATCCCAATGCCGACCTAGAATAGATGGAAAAAAACTGTGTTACTGCACGAACATGACTTTACGACATAAAACAGGGAATCTACCTAGAATACGCGGCCCTAACTCTGCTACAATGTAGGATAACAAAAGGTTGCTCCTGCTCGAACAACTCAGTCGAGAGTACAATTCCGGTAAACGAGGTAAATGATGTTAAAAGTTAGCGCCACCACTTTTGTTGATAAGAGAAACCCGTCTACGTAAAAGTGGAAAATATAGACGGAGCTATAAAAGTGTCTGCAGTGCTCGATTTTCACCACCGACAGGACCTTACTTTTAGTTCATATCTTTCAACACTCCTCTGTATTTCTTACAAAGAAAACACAATACAAATTCGCAAGCAACAGTTGAAATAATAAGTTAAAAACATGAAATAATAGTACAAAATGGAGGCAAATTGGAATAGTTAGTAAACAGTTAAAATTACTTAGCTAAAAAGTTAATCGCCAAAAATGGCTTCAAAAATCATCAGTTTGACAACAACAACATCAATTTACAATAATGGTCTCATTACTCGTGAATTTCAAACAACCAAAATTTGCTACAGTGCTATTTACTGAATGTTCATTAAAGGTGACACACACAATCTCAAAGTAGGTGCCCATTGACGGTAGCTTAAATTTACGTAAGCACACGTTGCACAAAAGGGTTTTAAAATTTACTGTACGAACTAGGAACAAATTCCTGGTTCCCGGAATACGGGGGAGTTAGTCTGATGCCCACTGAAACTGTTGGCAGTCGGTGAATCAGCCAGGGGTTGACAGGACGATAATAATCCCCCAAGGGTAAAAAGACGTCGCAACGACACTTCCAGTAAGAAATAACGAAACTTGCTAGATACGACATGACGACGTAATAAGATCGAGTTGCCTCGTTTCAGAATCCGGTAAATAAATCCGCTAGTGCAAAAATTGAGGTTTCGCAACTTTCCGGTAAATGATTCTTCGACCGCAACTACCTTACTTGCGTTACTTCAACCCCGACAGCTAATGCACACATCACGACGAAACACCAAGAGTTGCCACGGAACGAAACAGTTCAGCTTTTCCAAGAGACACCAAAATTGACGGAACGCACACAGTTAATTCTGAAAGCGGAAGCGAGAATATAATTTCTTCAAAAAGCACCCCTCGCCGAAGCCGGGGGGCGCGAACGCGACACACGTGTGTTGTAACTCAGAGCCTGAGCGGTGATGAATTCAGAAGACGCGGGCAGCCCAACGGCGGTTGTAGCGTTCTAAAATGCATCTTTCTTTTACAACGACACGCTACATCCTCCGTCGCCTAATTTCAAAGTATTGCAACACCAAATGCAGTATATGACCAAATATTTTGGGAAAGCATCGAGCGTTTCATTGCGGCTTCTTGTCGCCGCGGAAGCAATAAAGAAGGCGATAAGCGGGCTACGTCATAGCAACCGGTGCAGACAACATAACTAGCTTTAGAACGCGGATAAATACAATTGAATCGATGCCCCTAATCAGCGTTGATAAAGAAAAGAATCTGGCTAAAAAACATCAAAAAGAAACGGGGGCAGAGAACATTAACAGACACCCTATTAGGATAATTTCAAGACCTAGCGCTTCTTCCAAATTCTGCAAATACGCTTATTCAAATTGTCGCTCAGAGCGAATCTCGGCTTGCAAGGAGGCATTCCCCGATCTGCCCATGCAATGAATTTAAGTTGTGGGCAAATCGTTAATGAAATTCAGCAAAATTTCAAATTGGGGAATTACCTCCTTCGTAAGATAAAGTGCCTCGCGCGTACGTAAATAATAGACCATTGTGTTGTAATGGAGAACTACTTCCGGCTAGCAGTCAATTATAGCAGGAGATAGGAAACATTCCTTGTCAACAAGAAAACGAATGCCGAGTGCCGTACATAATATAAACACATTGATTTCTTTGGTCTCCAAAGTTTCGGGCGCCGTTAAGGCGCAAAATAAAACCACTCAAAAAGGAATTAACGTCTTCATCAATATTGATTAGGGTTGTCAGTTAATGCATATTTTTTTCAACGAAATACTGCGCTCGCGTTTCAACCTCAGAACGATAGGTTGTAGAATATGCTGACTTTAGTGAAAATCGGCCAACAAGTGTGCGGCTGAACCAGTGGTGTTTCATAAACCTGTAGCGGCGCCGCTAGGATTCTAAACAGGTATTGTGTTGATACAGTTCGCTAATGTTGGTGCTGGGACCAATTAAACAGTCAGTGATGCATTTCGAAAAGAAAACGCTGTTGTAATGTGCTGCCACCCCTAGTGATATAGGGGTGGTTTCAACCCGTAGACCGCTATTGGCACGTAGGGGCAGTAACGCATCTGCTGACCAGGTTTTGGCACGTAGGGGTTGTAAGGCTGAGTTTTGGTTAAATAAAACACCCACAAAGGATAAATAGTCTATATTAACAGAACCTGAAAATTCGGATCAATTATAATTGGTTTTCCGCTATCTGTTTAATGATTAATTAACTGTAAGTTTCGTAAAAGATTTGGTTAATTATGCTTAAATTTAAGACATTAATTTCACCCTGGAAGAACCGAATAAACAGCGCAACCCTGCAGTTAGTTGGTTAATATAATACCGCAAAGATTCTGACCTTTAGACAATGCCGTCGTACTCCCCGGGGAATGGTTTATTACTTATTTTAGCGGAGCGCCCGAATTTATTAATGATTCCGGAAAGTGTTAGGCTGGTTTTCGGAGAGCCCTGGCTTCTTTGGTATTCCTTTATTTTAGAGTGGCCTGGCACTGCACTAGTCACATATAATTTAAATAGAACTTTCAATTTTGACTTAGGTTGTTTCGAGCGGCACGCGGCATTTAACCGAAAAGCGGTACGCCGAGAAGCGGCTTACGCCGGTAATTAATTTATTATTTCCCGGGATCCGGAAACGAACTAAGCTCAGGTTTGCGCTTTCCCAGAAGGAAATTTTCTTTCGTTGCCGGTCAGGGGTGTCTCGAACTTTCCCGTTTTGCGAACTTGCATTTTTGACTTATACGTCGCGGGCTCTTGGATTTGCAAATTTTGCATTTCTCACGAGGTGCTGTACGTGAGTGCCAATTCGACAATAATTTTGCGCTTCTATTTCACTGACGCGTTTTTGATTAACTACACCGGAAGTAATATAATATTTTCTTCGCTGTTACAAAGTAGCTTTTTGCGTTTTCTATAAATTAAATTTGCAGGGCCGGCTTCTACTTTTTCTTTCTTTGCTGACAATTTAGATAAATTAAAATCTATATTATAAACGTAATTTATGCGGTTTTTACACTGTAGAACGACGTAACTTATTGATACATTTAGTTTTTTTTTAAATAGTAAGTAACATGTGGCTATATGTTTGATAGGAGCTTTTAACTCTTATCTGTTTGCAACAAGTAAAACTTTATGATGTCATTTAGCTATAGGAATAACGTTTGTCTTACCATTTAGTCTGTATTTATTATACCGTGTGAATAATGTAAGACTATACATTGACAACTTTATTTTAGCATTAATCAATTTACGCATGCTAGTAACAATTGTCGTTTTTTTTCTGTAGTCACTGTGTTGCTATTTTGTTTACGAACACCATGGTAACATTAAGTAAATTCCCTATGTCTAATTTTGCATAATTCAGCCATGTACAGTCTTACATTACTATCACTGTACTTATAGTCAAATTCAATATAACCAGGTTAAATTAATCTTTGCTTTTCTTTTATGGTGTTTGCATGAGAGGTCCTCTTGTATTATTTTTATATATGTAAAGAATGACAGAAAAGTATTAACAAGAGAGTTTAATAAATGGACAAGGCTGGACGTCGCATATAGCTGCGCCGTAAATTTATTTTTACGCAGTAACCTGAAGCGGGCATGCACAGACTCGTCGGAAACCATAAGGGTTCGTTTAAAATACCGTTCTATTGGTCTCACAAATGTAAGTTAGTGATACACAAAAGGTAGACACAGTCATATATGGATTAACTATATAGCCCAGCTGGAAGACGCTTTAACTCTAATTATAATTAAACAAACACATGAAATTAGTTCACTGCGGCCTCAGCGACGCTTGTAATGTTTCTACAAAGAACGCACCAATTATGCGCGAACATCTGAATAAATTTAGTGTTACAAGAGACTTTGGTAGGCCGTTATGAATCAGCAAATTATCATATAAATTAGGCATGAACAGTTGCATGAATTTGATTATCAGTAACATCGACCAAGCGGCACTGCGTTAGCAAGTAAATACAAATAAATTAGGCCTGAACAGTTGCATGAATTTGATTATCAATAGCATCAACCAAGCGACACTGCATTAGCAAGTAAATACAGATAAATTAGGCCTGCACAGTTGAATGAGTTTCATTGTTAATGCTAATTACACACGCTACCTGAATGGGTCTTCCGAGCGATGGCATCACGACAGCTAGCAGGCTCACCAACTGCAACAAACGTACTGCAGAGGCGTGGGAGTCGGGCGGCACCTGAGGATAATCCACCAACGTGGCAAGGTCTGAGTTAAGTCTCCCTCGGGACAGTCGAAACGGACGAGACCGAAGATCCGTACAGCTCTAAAATATGAATCCCCAGCTATGGGAGAAAGGCCTCTTTACGGCCCCACCAAACTGGTGGTCATACCAACACACAAAGCACCACAAGCTCACTCCACAAGAAAACCACACCAACTCTCGCTTCAACGATCCGTCGAGAAGTCCCCTAAAGCGTGCTCGCACCTGCAGCTAATGGAATCGCAGTCTGCCTCGCGTGACAACCGCGAGGAATGCCCCGGACGACAGAGAGGGACGGAAGTTTGAATTATTCAAGGAAGATATCTTGCTTGCTCCAATTGGCTATGTTTTGAAATTAATGTAAACGGGACGAAGCAAAATGCAGCTGCAACTACGACGGCGTAGAGATTAGAGCGGTTTCGCTGAACCTCTTTGAGAACCAAAAGGTGCGTGCGTGTTGCTTTTAGAATTGTTAGATGCAACTAGATGAAGTATTATACGAGAAAATATGACTGAAAAGGAACCTATATACAGGCACACTCGTCAACTTTGTACCAAAACTGCTCCAAATGGTCACGTAACTATTGAAATTAAAAAATGGCCTGTCGGCGGTGTTCTTTAATCCTTTTCCACCCCAATTACTAGTTCACCCAGTCATTTCCCTAATTTACGTTTTCGTTCAAATCAAACCACTCCCTCGCGACAAGCAGCTGGAAAATGCCTGTTACAGGTAGACGTGTGACTTAGTTGGGGCGAATTTTAGCTTTTGTATCATCAAATTGCCTTTTTGACTTTGCCGATTAAAGCAGTCGCTAAAGAATTTGACGCTCAGTGTCATTATTTTCCGTATAGTTTCGAACAATCCAAATAAATATTATGAAAAGCCCAACAAGAGAATAAGGCGAAAGTTCAGAAGGCCAAACAAGAATGGTACTCAAGTGAATGTACAGAGATATAAAAAAAAGTTAAAAGAAACACTGTACCTTCAACCTAAACAAAAGGTTTAGAAAGCTGCGAGATGTAATAGAAGTCAAAGAGGAGTTGATACACTCATGCATCAGGATGGCAGACCATCACCAACAAAAATTGAGTGTAAGTACTATTGCACAGTCAACCTGATCAGTCAGGTGCTTCGGATTTTACACGACAAAATATGCAAGAAAATAAACGAGCAACTAACACACAGATTTCGGTAAAGTCTAGTTGCAAAAGAAAATTTCTTCTATATTCTAACGTCAATCCAAAGATATAAAAAGGTGTCTTCTTCTGCTTTATAGACTTCGAAAAGGCAAACGACTTTGTACAACACGATAAAATGATCAAAATAGCCGAGCTGTACCACGGCCAGAAGCCAGAAGACAAACATCAAAGTGGATGATAGATTGACAGAAGATAGCATTATCCAAAGAGAAGTAAGTAAAGGGTGCATCCTATTGTTTTTGTATTTGAACCTACGTATATTTAGAACAAATGTTCAAAGAAGCTTTAGACGATGCAGAGAAAGGACTCAAACCAAACGTTCTCATTAATAAGCTCTGAAACGTAAAGGATACTGTTGTCATTGCGAATAGTCGGAATAGTATAGAAAAGCTACAGCTGTTTCTCGATCAAACAAAGTTTCTGTAAGCAATACGATCTCAAACTAAATACCGAAGACGAAATAAGATGAAGTTGTGTAACTGCCATTTAATTTTACAATACTTTTGGGAAAAATTACCTAATGTATAGCATTCAAACATTTGTGAGGTTTCAGATGCACAGAAAATATCCTGGATTTTTGAGTGAGTTGGTTATGAGTGAAATTGAAATCAAACTGGCATGTTTTGAATTGTTATTTTTAAAATTTTTTTTGTTAATGGACTCACTCACCCCAGAATTTGGGGTAACTGTAATCCATATAGGTAAAATGCGTTAAATATTATGCGAGGCAACTGGGTACTGTTAGAACATGCCTCCAATAAATACCCTAGTTCCGATACATTTGCTCTAAAAATAACGGGAATATGAGAGATGCATTAGTGTAGAGTATAGGACTATTCATTGCTTAAGAAGTGTTTAATAAACACAGTGCCAAGTAACAATACTTACACTTAAAATATATTTATTATAATGTGATTAACATATCATAAGGGATATAGAAACTATAATAACTGAACTCCTAATCAAAAACTCATATTACTAACACAAAAATTGCAGGGAATTATATTTTAGTCAGAACTGCCTATTATCTTTGTAAACATAAACTTGCCCTTTTTCTCTATGGGTTCGGACAGTTATTTTTTTAAATCTGGCAGTGTGTAATAATGGCGGTATCAGAAACATGTGGAAAAATATAATAATGTTTGTACTGTTGAAGGCACGATACTTTGTAATCTTCTTGATTCACTTGAAAGACCTAAATTAACAAATTGACAGTCATCCAAATTTTTATAATGGCTATTTTTCATTGCTACACTGAGTTTTTGGTCCAAAGGGATTGTCCCGAGATTGATGACAAAAATTGGTTAAACCAGCTTTCGTAGTATTTAGCTTTAACTGCGACTAAATCGGTCTCAACGATAATATGGTCATCTCTTTTTTGGACCTTAGCCATAATTAATTGTTGAAACATGTTCGGTTTTTACGACGTCTTTTGCTCTTCTTACTTCCTTGCTTCTAATTAGTTTCTTTTCCACAGAATAAGTAATTTTCTTTAAAATTGAAATATGATGTACTCGAGCGCAAACATACTTAGAGCAATGTTCTTTTAATAATTTATTTATAAATTTTTCAGAGATCGCTTTTCATTCTTCAATAAGATCATTTGCTAGTTTGTTAAATTCCTGTGCGGCATTTGGTCGTCTTGGTAACTGGCTAGGCAGTTTATTCCAAAGAAGTTCAATGGGATTGTCCACGCTGGAACATGAATTGTAATTAATTCGTTACACCATGTTGCTCAAGCAGGTTATTGACTATTTTATCACAATGAGAGTGTACGTTATAGTTAAAAAAAGGAATCACTGCCTAAATGTTGTACAAATGGTATAACAATAGGTAATATACATCTATGTCGCTGTCTTTCTAAGTTCATAGTTTCACAACGTCCGCTAGGTGTTCTCCACCATCTAAGTGATTAAGGTGTATCTGGATTGGTCTGAAAATAAACATCTGAGGAAGCGTGAAACCGATATGATCGGTAGGCGAGCACATGAGCCATTGAAAAGAATTGTAGAGTAATTGAATATGCTACATACATTTTCTTATTAAAATAGTAAAAATTGAGTTCTGAAACCTAGTACAACAACAACCTTGCTTAAATCCTTCACCTGACAGGAACAGCTAATGATCTCATGATAATTTGTTTTTAAATAAACAACGTAGCATGATAATTTCTTAATAAGCCACTTCAGTCGCTGAGTAGTCTATATAACAAAATTGGCAAAAGAAAATTGGAGAACTACAAACCCACATCGCAACCGTCTCAGGTGTACAAATTACTAACACGATTGTACAGATATTTGGATGTTTCTTGCCCATATTTTGAGGTTAGGTTATAATTGGGGCATAATCCTAAAGCTATACTTCACCTGAGTTGCCCTAAGAGCACTTAATTACTATACTAAGATAAAAAGAATATCAGTCACGATTATCGTTGCGGTTACCGCGGAATAGCAGTTTTGCTTATGGTCGGGACTACTAAATGCGTTTGCCCATCGAGTTATGCGTGCTGTATCTTGGTTGTGTTGGCTTTTTTGAAAGAAATTTGCCGAATAACGGGGTCAGTTAAGATAATTACTTATGTGTTCATGTTTGACGTTTAAGGGTGAGTTACTTAACGTGTATAGATTTGGCTGTGCTTCTCGTCTCATAAGAGTGACCCACTTAATTACGGTTACCTATGTCCATCTATGCGTAATATTTTGGAATTGCCGTAGCTCATCTGACGTCCTCTGTTGAGATTCGGAGTATCGTTTACCTGCTTTATCAAGTTGTCGTCGCTTAGGAATAGGGAAATAAGTTGAGCAAAGAATAGCAAATACTTTGTCGAGATTTTCTTAAACTTTTCAAACCAAATTAAATGGAGAGGTTTATTTCTATGGATACCTTAGTATTCATCATAGTTCCCGATTCTTGTTTGTGGATAGTTTTGGGATAGCACCTATACGATAGACCTAAATAAATTCACCGATGTTTGGTCAGCCGTGAATATTAAGGTTGCCAGTTTTGTGATAAAATTTCATTTTACTCTTCAGGTATTTATTGAGTCATCACCTCTAGATTGTTCTGCGTAGGGCTGGAGAAAGTACGTTAAAGCAGTTCTTAATCTCCTAATGACACCTTTATTATAGGGACTTTTATTTATGGGTTTTTACTTAGGGTATTTGATCTTTTTGATCTCTTTCTTGTATTTAGTGATCGTGGTCGTTTAGATTTGAGTGTTTAGTTGTGAACTTGGATTACTATATTTTCATATGGTTACCAGACAGGAATTTTTACTGGTGACTTTGTGCCTCTTTACTTGCTCATCGCAGTTCACCTGAATGCTAAGATAAGCCACTGATTTATATTCAAATAAACACGTTGCGGTTGAAAACATTTAGTCACGGTAATTAGTTTTATAGCGTAAGTTTTTAGATATTCCTGTTTATGCTGATTTTGTTCTTTATGTATCAAAGCAGTAGTACTTACTTTATATACCCGTGCTTTATAATTTAATTAATAAAACGCTTAACTTAGATTTCTAAACGCCATGTAATCACGTCGCGTAGTTAATATTTTGATCATGTGAAAATAATAAAGTTTAACGTATATTACTTTAGACCGAGGAACTTTCTTTATATATGTATATTCTATACCTGCGTATAGGAATGAAAATGAACGTCAGTGTGTTTGCATTGAATTTATTGTTATTTCTGTGAGAGATTATAGCTTATCAAAGATTATGCGTATAATAAGGGCAAAACTTTTCAAAAAATCACCTTTCAAATTTAATTTTTCTTGTAAGTTTTGATACGTTGGTTATTTAAATTAATAGCGCTTGTATTTAGTTATATTAAGTTTAGTGTTAACCCACTCCACTTTGTCGGAGTTAAGAGACGTATTCGACTAACATGGGCAGCTACAGGAAAACTGACAAATGTTCTAAAGAACAAGGACATTCCAGCTAATTTTAAAAGAAGGTGTTTGACAGCTGCATACTCCCTGTAATGACGTATGGCATGGAAACTACAACGTTAACGATAAAGTCGGCGAACAACCCAACGATCAATAGAGAGAATTATGTAAGGTCTGAGTCTCAGGGATCACGTTACAAATGAAGAGATAAGAAAAAGAACTAAAGTAAAAGATGTTATGACCAGTATAACGAAATCTAAATGGAGTTGGGCTGGTCACGTCGCTCGACAAGACCAACGTTGATGGACAAAACGCTAGTGGTGTGGAGGCCTCGAATACATAAATGAAGTGTTGGTAAACCACAAAGACGCTGGCTTGATGGCATCAAGAGCAGAGTAGGAAGAAATTGGCATCAACTGGCTCAAGATAAAATATCCTGGAAACAACAAGGGGAGGCTTATGTCCAAGAGCGGACTAGTAAAGGCTGCTAAAAAGAGAAAGAAAGAGAGAGAGAAAGAGAGAGAATTGTTGTTTCTGCTGTAACTAAATGCAAAATAATTTTCTATAACAGTCCTAGTATCGTTGTATTCATAACGGCTGTTATTTTGTTGTTGTTGTCACCAATCAACAAAGTTACGCTAAGTTGACCTTTACGTCATAGATAACGATCCCGAAAAACAAATAAAAATAGGTTGGTAACGCAAAAATCTATAACGAGAACGCAAAGGCGTAACCATCGATTTGAAAGCGCTTCATCATTAAAAATATGCCAACGATCTAACGCAGGATGGGCGCTCACATCATGGGATAAACATATAATCAGCTGCAAGAGTAGAGACCTTAATTGGGCAAAATAAGAAGAGATCGACTACAAATCAGGTAGATGGATTACTTAACGGCGATATCAGGACTAGGATGGGTTTGGAAAGGACAGAACAGAGACTTGTGGAAACAAAAGCAGAGACCTATGTCCAACATTGGAAGACAACAAGCTAAATGCAGATGAAGAAGTAGCTCAGTTCGACATAAGGTGTAGGTAAAATTTTTGGATTAGAATAAGATCAGTTGCTATAATTTTGATAGGTATCATTTGAAAATCAGTTTCGAAGAATTTTATTTTAATATTATTAAATGTTATGACAACAATATTTCAGTACAATGGATTTTGAAATGGTTATCAAAACTAGTTATAGGGGAAGCTGGATACCAAATAAAGCTACTGAAAAGCTGTATAAATCTATAAATCAAGTGGCATGCAGCAGTTAATGGCTGAGAAAAAACAAAACTTAAATAATTAAGGACTTTGTAACAAATGTAATTCTAAAAACTGTTCTGTATTAAAACGACTTTGGTATAAGTTAACCTCGATTTAAAACCTTAATCGCCGATTTCTGTACAGTTGCGGCCAATAAAAAATGAGACAGTTACGTCTATTTGCGCGATTATTCACTTTTCGTCACTGCATTTATATAGGGAATAACTACTTTGTTGTATTATTGCTAATTTGGAATTGTTTGGCAAATGTCAAATATTCAATGTTGCAATATAACATATTAATAAAATGTGCCAACTATTGTAACCTACCTTAGAAGGCTCACACATCTCCGACTAGCTCAATCCTCGGCTGCGATATGGGTGTGATAAGTGTGGGATTTTAGTTTACTTCATTTTCTCATAAAGGTCTTAGTTCATTAAACAAGAAGTATTCGGCGCCAACAATTTTATTTTAAATTGTGAATTGTTTTTCTTTGATATAGATATTTACATTCGATCTTATAATTCAAGGTTCATATTTCTGTGAAATGGGGGTTTAACATGATAAATGATTAATTAATATAGTATTTTCTACATTTCACTTTATATAGAAATATTGAAATAAAGTTACTATTATTTTGATTTCATCGATTAATCAACTTATAGGTTTTCTATATTTTACTAACATTCAACCACTTTCAGGAAAGATAAATCTAAAGAGCTCTTTATACCCCCTTAACCTATTTATAGTTTAATTAATGTTGTTAATGGGTTTTACGTTTAACTTAATTCACATTTCCAAAGTATAAGAAATGCCATTATTTGATAGGTGTCTGCTTTATAACATTAAATCCCTATCAATTGACGTGTATAAATTATAACCTGGCTTGTTTCACCTGGCTACTAAAAGGTAATTAATTGTCTTATTACGTTATTATAAGGTCTTTGACTGTTGTTAATATGGCCTATGTCCTTATTTGGTAGTAACTTGACATATTTTATAATATTAATTAACTCGACAGCATTTATATATTCTTAAAGTTTTTAGGACTAACCTATATACAAAATAAACAATCCATAGTGCCAGTAATCGTTGCCTTTCCCATCGAGTTGAACTTTATGTAACTGGAACGACCCCCATCGCAAACGAATAAAGTGGTTCTCTGGAGGATTCTGTTCCACTCTATCATGATGGCTCGTTGCTTTTAAAAAGTAAGGATTAGAGGGCAGGCCAAAAAGCTAAACCAAATACACGCTCAATTAAGATTTGTATGAATTACCCTATGTCTTACTTACCAGTTAATTAATAACCGCTTTTCTAGTGAGAAAATGCCCAATAAATCAATCCTATTTGCCTGAAAAATCAATATTTCTTAATATATTGTAGAATTATATTAATTAAAACCTTACAATTGCAAATTTATCTTTTTAAGCTGGGATTCTGTTCTTAGCTTGGCTTTGTATGCTGACGCCATGAAGCCTCAATCTGTTTTTTTATTGAAAACAGGAAGTGGTTTCTCTTTTATTATAATCTCAAAAATATTTCGAATAGCCACCTAACCAAATTCAAAAAGTCTATTTGAAGGGTATGCAGCCTGTATTTCTCTTAAGTGCCTTAAGTTGCCTAACTATCAGGTTTTTGTGATTATTCAAATGTATTCCTTTTAGTAGCTAAACTCTGGACTGCTACAAAAACAATGTCAAGCAGCTAGAATTAGACAAAAAACTGTTATAAGGGTTGTCCCATTTTTATTGGCCGCAACTGTACAATTCTACAATTCAAGAAAGGCGTTTCTACAATGTACAATTGACATCCGCCCTACTCTTTTCTAGCACATCCAGATAACTTTAATATTCTACGATGTTTACTAGCCAATATTACGTAACTACAAATTTCCATATTGCTATGTTGCAATTTAACACAGCAAACAGTCATTGGCAAATTGGTCATCATGTTCCGCCAATGTTAATAATTACACTCGGCACGTCCTCAGCGCGGTAATTTGACACACCTGGCTCACGCTAATTTATTAAAATAATTACTTAATTCTCTTTTTTATACTCTGTTTGTTTTCCTAAGAGTAGTTTCAATGTCGAGGCCACCACCAGGTTTGACGAACGCATTTCCACATTAAAAAATTTAAGTATTAATAAAAATGTGACTAAAACTGATGTGTACAATTGTACATCCAGGGTCGAATAACAGCACTTTTGAGCACAACACGAAATCGTAATGTTAAAAACCCAACTTTTAGTTGGAAATTGAAAAATCTGAATCACCTAGCATGTAATAAAATTTACAATTGACGATTAGACAACTTGGATCGTAAATAGTTAAATTACGTTAATCATTCAGAACCAAATAGACTTTAATTAAAAACGAACGCCTTAGCTTTTAACTGTTCGCTAGATTATAGTTACATAGACAATCAGAATCAATATATGCCATCCCGGAATTATCTAGCAGCTCAATAAGAAACGCTAATCTTATGCAATAAACTAGAATCTTACAAAACACAATGACTAACTGAAGGTGTAACAAGTCAACAAAGAGAGGTAAGCATTAGTCAAACTTATTAAACACTGACAGGTTTGTATTAGCACTATTTGCATATTTAAAAGCTTGCATAATAAAATCGTTCGATCATTTGACTCTGGCGAGGATAATTACATCTTTCGAGACTGAATTAATAATTAAGATAATTGCTGCGAGCACAAAGGAAATGCACTTGAAAAGCCCAGTTTCTAGAATGAACACTTCCACATTTTCTAGTATTATTGTGATTTGTGATCGTTATGGAGTAACTATTTGCTTTGACAATTTAGTCGCAAGGAAGATACGAGATTGCGTCGATGTTAGTCATGAATAATGTGAACATGTTGCGCCTGTTTGTTGTTGCCAGCTCAAGTTCTTATCGGGGTTTAGTCACTGGCAAAACTATTACATAGAAACTCAGACCAACTGTTCAAATTACAGGGGGTAATTAGATATATTAAATGTATATAATTAATACAGAATTTTATTATGTTAATTTTAGTAATAGATCAAATTAGTATAGCTCTTCTTAGCTAGGTTTATACAGGATGTTTTAGAAATGAGTACCGTAAATTGGAAAAGTAATAGATTTTCTGAAAATAATTTAAAAAAGTTAAATACAATTTCTCTTTAAATCTTCTTCTTTGGGTTCTATAGGATGATAAAGGGAGTTCAAACAATACATATTGCTACGATACGGCGTTAATAATTAAAGTTACAGCCTCAAGTTGGCTGTATCATATATACAGTGCTTTCGTAAAGTAGCGGATAAATTCGTTAAACATTCCAGCAATAACTTTTGGAAAAAAACGCTGGGACCTGTCGATTTTTCAAATAAAATCTATACATATAGGGTGACTCTGTAAGAGGTATGACTTCATCAATGTGCTTTTTAATAGCAACTCCCTATTTTTATTACGGAATTTGAAAAAAACACATTTTGTTTACTTACTCTAGGTAATTTTTGCGTATAGGGCATATGACCAAAAATTAAGAAAAACATTTTAAGTTTGCAAAACACTAAATTTTATTTTAAGAAGTATGATTTTACGCTTTTATCAATAACAGCAATCAATAAAAAACATGTCGGCCGTCTTAGTTACTGTCAGGCAGACAACGGTGCACAATTAGTACATTTAATTTAGTTGTTTTTGAAGTTATCATTGTAATTTAATTTAGTATTTTGCAATTTTTAATTTTTTTTCTTAATTTTCGATCATCTGACCTATACTCAAAAATCAGCTTAACGTAAATAAAAAGATGCAATATACACATTGATGACGTCATACCTCTTACACGGGTCACCCTGTATGTATATTTTATTTGAACAAATGCGCAAATAAATATAAAAATCGACGGTCCCAGCGTTTTTCCAAAAGTTACTCTTTAAGTTTTTAACGAATTTATCCACTACTTTACGAAAGCACTGTATATATTCAACAGTAATATCCCAAGTGCATTAAAACAGCTGATTTGACGCTTTCTGTCAGAATATTTTGCTAAAAATTTGTCAAGTAAATTTCCGTTCAACAAGAATCCCGAGTGCAGAGCATGAGAGATTTTGGAGCGGAAAATGTACGAGATATATTTCTTCAGAGCAAAGCATTCTGACAGAAAATCGTCAAAATGTATTCAGGCTAGTTTACATGCACGCGGGATGTTCGACGTGATGATTTCTTCAATAAATAGATAAGATTCAGTTGGTGAATCACTTGTAATAATCATGTTAAAATTATTCACAATCGATTAAATTTTTACACGTTTTTAACCGCGGTTAAATTTTGACGTTTGAATTTTTGTCATTAAACTGACAGAAACTATGGTGATTGCTCATTATTATGGATATGAAGGAAATAATCATATATTATACAACTAGACGATCGAAAATAATCGATTATACGAGAAGTATGGCCTGTTTCATTACATAATACCATGAGTAAAGAAAATAAGTGAACTAAAAAAGTAAATAGGAGGTTAATAAATTTAATGATTTTGTGTTGAGTTGTCAAATGTTTAATTCGTTTGTGCGGTATCGCCATAGTTACTGCAATAACTGCTGTAGTACACAGAAACTGAGAAAAATGATGCATTCGTATTGGTTTCTAATCTCAGGAATGGTCTAGTATAAGATAGTAAACTTCTACACGCGGTGAATGAATTTTTACTGTTTAATGCGGCTAAGGAGACCTCATACATTTCTAGAGTGAGCGAGGTGAATTTTTGATTTGCGCCTTGAAAGAAGAATACTTAGGCAACTGTAGATCCATCACTTTGTGTTGTATGGAAATATCTGAAGCGGATTATTTCGCTAAGTACCTTGTCTGAAAATCTATTACCTGCAGCAAAGCTTCTATGTATAACTGAGTTCGTCCTTGTTTGTTACCGAATAACGGTATGAAAGAATTGTTACTGAAATATTTTGGTGTGATTCGTATCTTGTAATTGTCAACGATTTTAAATACTGAGAAATTGTAGCATTACACAGGAATTTTAAAACATCATTTGTCTGATAATAACAATTACTATAAATGACAAATTGTGAAAGTACAGTAAAGAGCCCCACTGCCTTTTGTCCATTAGGTATTGTCAATAATTAGCACATTCCTGTCTGTATAAATACCAAATTTTCCTTTAAAAAATCCATTTACGCACTCTTGCTTTCTGTATCGATATCGGTAACAGTAGTTGATAGTGCCCCACAATTGCTTTTATTAGGTTTTTTGTTTATTTAAACAATTCTTAGAATGCCAAAGGAAAAATATCGATTGGCTAGGCCAAGAAAAGTAAAATGTGATTATGAAACAACTTCGTGCAAAGTAAGTACCTAGCTTACACTAGATACTAAATGTTGGCTTTAGATAAATGTAATTTTCTTTCTATTTTGAAATTGAAATAATGCAAAAATTCCGTTGGGAGTGTTAGGCAATGACATTTAGATTTTGTTTCGTCGTTTTAGATATCGTGTTATGATGCATTGTATACTAATGGCACAATTAAATGAGGACATAATAAATTTAGTATCTTATATCTTTTTAGTTAGATGTTAGGTTATGTATACACCGCGTTTTGATTTATTTAACTACATAGTGCACCCTTTTTGTGACGTTTTGAAACTAGGCGTTTCTTGTTTGGAACTTTTATTATTATCGCATCGTTATTATGAAGGTATTGCATTGAAAGATAGTATCAATGATTTCTTTATTTACTAGCAACATGATATTGCACATTTTCGTCATAGATACAAAATATGAAAAGCTACTCATAACTCCTAAGGGACTTATCAACTATTTCTCCCTCAAACTCGTGGTAACCATGCAACTATAGGCAACGTCTTAGCAACAATACATTGACACTATCATTGATGTTATTTACATATTCTAATTCTAAATGTCATTACTACATTTTGAAATTTCATACTATTCTTACTAATATACTAGTAAATAATAGTTATTTAGACCACAAGTGTTAGTCACAAGTGTGAAGTGTTATTAAACTAGGCGCAGCCGAGTTTAATAATCTACACGCGTGAAAAATAAGCACGCTAACACGAGTTGTCTATATTTTTTTTAAATTTCATTAAATATTCAAATCCAAGCCTATTTTGTATAGAATTTTATTTGCCTACATTTTAGTCCAGTGCGTTGGTCAGTTCTGGTATTAAGAAACTATTTAAATAAAATTTTGGAAATTGCCAAAGATCCAAAATACTTAGAAAAAGAATCACAAACGGTGATACTTTGAGAAGATTTAGAAATGCCGTCACCAAGACCATTGCATATAGGAAACAGGGCAGTGAATCATTCTCGACCAAATCGTCTTTGTTGAGAAGTGATATAACTGGACCAAAACATATATTTGGGGACCATTCACCTGCGCTGATTATTTCTGTAAACGAGCAAAGGAGGCAATAAACTTTTCTTTGAGTTAACATAGTTACGATTTGTATAATGAAATTTTATGCAATACAAACGGATATGTTGTACGCGCAACACTGGAGGGATTGGACCCTAATGGCACCACTGGACTATACCTAAACAATTTTTACGAAAGAAGAAGTAAAGCAGGGAAACTCGTAGAAAAGGTATTATTTCAAATCTATTTGTTGTCAATACTAGCTAACAATAAACCGTTTTACAGGCAAATCTGCAAAACGAAAGCTTTTGCTACAACCGATGAGCACTATGGTTGAGAAATTTGTGAACCTATTGCAGATGTGGAACCGAAGTTATACTCTCTAAAATCTGCAGAGTTGAGTACACAATATTGCAATCCCATAGCGAAATTTGGAAAGCGAAAGAAGAAAGCGAATTACCGCATCAACGTTTGACAAAATTTGCAAACTACGAAAAACAACATTCACTGCAAAAACACTTTCCTCGATTTTGTACTCGACCTTCTCAAGTAACAGTGCTACCAAATTTGGGTTAAACAACAATGAAAGTACAATTTCTTTGTTTGAGGAACGCTTTGAAAAACATGTAAAAAGGAGTGGCTTGATAATTGACGACGAATACTGTTACCTGGCATATTCTTCAGAGGGATTGGTAGATTAAGATGCTGTAATCGAAATAAAAAGTTCTGAAACAGTGGAAACTTTTCTCCCATCGATGCAATTATACAGAAGAAAATTGATTATTGGGAACTTAAAAATGGGATGATAAAACTTAAGCCCAACCATAATTAGTTTTATAAAGTTGAAGGCCCATTGCACATAAAAGAAGATAGTTAGAGGTTTACATGTAGAGGAAATTAAAAGGTAATGTTCTTACTACTATCTATTTGTCGAATGCAGGCTTTCA
>OW679200.1:2649456-2724019 GCA_940337035.1 Agriotes lineatus | reverse complement strand
TTGAAGAGTTCATCGAGCCGTATTCGCGAGTGGTGGTGTTTAATCGCGCTCTACACCTGAATGCGAGTGATCTTAGTTAATCACTGTGTTTTTCTGTGCACGAGCCAGGTATAAACTTTTTTGAACTTGCTGTGTATCAACCTTATCTAATATATAAGTATAAAGCAAAACACAGCCGGCACGGCTAGCCTTTGGCTACGCCACGTTCTCATCTAATCGAGTAACTACATTCCATTATAACAATGGATAAACCTTTAATTCGGGATCCTACACTTATCTACAAAGGTAGTCAAATACAAGATCACAGTCTTATGGAACACCAGCCGGTGGACAACAATACAAATAAACGCTCTATCACCTCTCCGACGCCCGAAAGCCAGAATAAGAATTACTCGTTTGATAACAAAGACCTGCTCACTAAAAATAAATACTATCTTCCAACGAATATTGACCTCAACATTGATGATACCAAATTATCAACACCAATTCATACAGCCCGCAAAATACCACCAATATTTTTGCAAAACGCTAATGACTACCAAGCGGTTATATCAGACATTAAGTCTATTACCAAAAAAGAATTTACAACAACTAACCAAGGTTCTCAGTTAAGAATTAACTTAACTGATGCCGAAGATTATCGCCTGCTCACAAAATTTTACGATGACAACAAAGACAAAGTTGCATATTATACTTTTCGCAATCCGGAAAGTACCAAATTATCAGTAATTATGAGAAATGTTCCCACATCTATTACAACCCAAGAAATACTCGAAGAACTTAAAGCAAAACAGCTCCCAGTACAAACAGTTACTCAACTTCTTAAGAATAAACAGCCAATCCCAATTTGCGCAATTGAATTAACTAAAAATGAAAAAGCACGGGAGATATTTCAACTCTCAAAATTATTCCACTGTATAATTAAGATCGAACCTCGACATAGTAGCAAAAATTCTCCTCAGTGTACAAAATTGCCAGCGCATAGGACATACAAAAAACTATTTCCACCTTCCTGCCAGATGTGTCAAATGTACCGGATTGCATCATTACAGAGAATGCAAAAAGACACTCTCACAAAAACCACAGTGTATCAACTGTAAATGTGAACATCCCGCTAGCTACAGAGGCTGCCCCTATTATGTGAATGCAAACAAGAAGACTACACCCAACCAACGTAATGTAGAACAAAACCCGAAATTGTACAAATATGTAACTCCAGGCACATATCACCTCAGATCAAACTTCAAATAATAATCCACAGCCATCTACCTCTCACTCCCCACAATCATCCTTTATTGAAATATTCCAAACCATCTGGAATATGCTAACCCCATACCATGAACAAATTAAGACTCTCCCTTCTCTCCTCAATGGATAAAATTCCATCCAAATTACTATCTCAACTCATCATGTGCAACTACAACGCCGATGGAATAGTCAAACAAAGAGCATGAATTATTGCCTTCTTAGCAAGGCATAATGTTGATATATTAATTGTCACCGAAACACATCTAGCAAAAGATGAACCATTCAAAATACCACAATACAACATTTTTCGGCAAGACCGTATAACAAACTTTGCTGCAGGTGGCGTAGCTATAATAATTACACGCTCACTGTCTGCCAACCCGTACGAAATAGAAGGCATCATGGAAACCAAAAACAACCAAAATGTAATCATTACAGCAGTATACAAACAACCAAATAAGCGGCTACTTGAGGTTGATATAGCTGCGCTATTCCAAAGCAATACTCCTACATTGGCCATTGGTGATTATAATTCGAAAAATACCCTTTGGGGTTGTATCAGTAATAATCCTAGTGGAGTTAAATTAAACACCCATCTCTCCAACCATGCCATTCAACTCTCAGCTCCTACAGAACCAACTCACTATCCCTACCGAAGAGATCATCGCCCAGATATACTCGACATCTGTTTAATTAAAAATTTCTCTCTTTCACTATCACAAACTGTACTAATGGAGTTGGACTCAGATCATCTTCCAACTTTAATAACGTTTCATGACACCCCGATATTGAAATACAATTTCCCCAGATTAATCAAGGGATTGATCGATTGGAAACTGTTTCAAGAACTGATAAATGAAACAACAACCTGTCCCGCCTCTATAAAATCAACTGAAGAAATTGACGTACATATCAAAGACCTCAACTCAGCAACAACTAATGCAGTAGCGCAAGCGACTACCACTCAGTATAGGCGCAAAGCGAACAATGAAAAGGATACCCCCGCCCACATATTGACTCTCATTAAGAATAAAAACAGACTAAGGCGCATCTGGGCAAGAACAAGAAACCCTTTTATTAAAGCACAGTTCAATCGGGCCACTCGCGAGGTTAAATCTGCTTTAGACAATTATAGAATCAACAAGTACAAACAGTACATCTCGGAACTACAACCCAGAGACGCCACAATGTGGCAAGCAACAAAAAGGATACTTAAGCAGCAACCTCAAATTTCTACCATTAAAGTTAACGACCAAGTATACGCCACAGATTCAGAAAAATGCGACATATTTTCTACTCACCTAGAACACACTTTTACCACACAGATCGCAGCCAATAACAAAGAGTTCGAGCAACAAATAACAACTGAGATAGCCACTAACTTTCCAAGTGACCCAGGATTAATAGTATCTACAACCCCAGAAGAAATACAATCATACATTGACAAGCTACCTATGAGGAAATCGCCTGGACACGACTTAATCCCTAACGTAGTTTTGAAAAACTTTCCTAGAAAACTGATCGCGTTTTTTACTATTTTATTCAACGCTTGTTTAAGATTGGGGTATTTTCCAAACACGTGGAAGCACGCTCAAGTTTTACTTTTTCCAAAGCCAGGAAAAAACCATAAAGACCCTGCCAACTATCGGCCAATAAGTCTACTGCCAACAATATCAAAGCTACTTGAAAAGGTTATTCTTGATCGGCTATGCTCATTTCTCGATTGCAAGGAAATCCTGCCAACTTTTCAGTATGGCTTCCGTTAAAAGCATTCGACTGTTCACCAGCTATCTCGAATATCATAACTGATCGAGCAGGGTTTTGAAAACAAGAAGCATAGTGTAGCAATATTTCTCGATGTCGCCCAGGCGTTTGATCGAGTGTGGACCAATGGATTACTATACAAAATGCACAAGATTAATATACCCAATTATCTGTTATGCACTATTAAATCGTTCCTATCCGATCGTACATTCGCAGTGAGGATCAACTCCATACTCTCCAAAAATAAGAAAATAATGGCCGGAGTGCCGCAGGGCTCAATATTAGGCCCCGTGCTGTTTAATATATTTGTTCAAGACTTGCCAGTGCCTAATGACTCGACCGTAGCTATGTACGCGGACGATACAGTGTTACTCTCCCAAGACATGGACATACTCACAGCCGTTCAGCAACTCCAGGACAACGCTACTGTTTTAATTAATTGGTTCAACAGATGGTGCATTAATATCAATACAACTAAATGCGAAACGAAGATCTTCACTCTACGACGACCAATCTTACCACCTAATTTAACCATAAATAACCAGCAAATTGAATGGAATCCCACTGATAGTGCTGTTAAATACTTGGGAGTATATCTAGACAAGAAACTTACCTGGGCTTCCCATATTAATAAAAAATTAAATCAGGCCTACTCAAGATTAGCAATGCTCTATCCAGTACTTAACAAAAAGTCAACCCTGAAGCACGAAGTAGGTATACTGATATACGAATTCATTCTGAGAGCAATAATCCTCTACGCTTGCCAAGTTTAGGGATCAACTTCTAATACACAAATCAAAAAACTACAAACGTTTCAAAACAAAGTAGTCAGGATCATTTTTAACGCACCATGGTTCACTCGAAACTCTCAGCTTCATCGCGAATCAGGCCTACCAACAGTCCATGAAGCTATTAAAAACATACAAAAAAATATTTTAATAACATCTCTGAGTGCGTAAGTGCAACAAATTACAACACCGGTGCAAAACATATACACACTAGATTAAAACGAAAACTTCCTCAAGACATTTACTTAACATCAAGTGAAAGTGAATAAGAACACTATTGTCAAACTATAAAAATGCTAGTGAGGTGTTTAGCCAGTAGTTAATATGTAATAACAACCATTTTATATACAAACAAAACAGTCATGTATAGCGATCTCCGCAGATCTGACTTAAATTTATATTAAAAAAAAAAATTATTCTTCGAAGTGCATTTCACACATTTTCAAATAGTTCTGACTCACAAGATAAACAAAAATAATAAGTATATAAATTAAAATTAACACATGGTTGAACCTAAACCTAATTGTAGAAAGTGGAAAAAAATCAATAAAGCTGGCACTGAAGTCTGTTTCAAATGAAAAAGAAAAGTACCTTCAAGAAAATTTTCAAAACGAGACCAAAAGAACAAAGAACTAGGAGTAAATTAAAGGTCTAGTTGGAGTAGAACATCAAGGAAATTGTAATGGGTAGAGAAAGAGGAAGCCATCACAAAATGAAGCACACTCGCATAGATCGAAAGCGCAGAGACTATTGATCTATAAGAGCAATTTCATCTTTTAATAGCGAGTGGAAAACGTTATGCCAGGATTTATCACTCTAACCTGAATTTTGAAGGTTTGAGATGTATATTTCCACGTTTCTACAAAAAGTATTTTAAAAAATATAACTACGTAGCTGGTTTCTGTTTCCAAATAAATAAAAATAATTAGAAGAATTATAAGAACAGGTTCTTCCTTCATCTAAAGATAAATTAAGAACTATGTCATCTAAAGGTGTTTATAGAGTCCCTTGCTCTTGTAATGCTGTATACATTGGTGAAACAGGTCGTTCAGTAAAAATTCGCATTTCTGAGCACCAGCTCTGTCTCAAGTCGGGTCTCGTTTCAGCTTCAGCCATTCACGAATACCAACGCGATACCGGCCATAAAATCCTTTTTGATGAAACTTTCATTATCTACAAATCCCCATTCTTCTTTAGCTTAAAGATTCGAGAAGCCATTGAGATTTACAAACACCATAACAATCTCAATCGGGACGAAGACTTGTCCCTTCCATGTGGAAAGTGCTAATTCCTAAGCCCCGCCCACCGCTCTTTTGCTTTTCCTCCTGATGAAGCTTCTTACGAAAGTGGGCGAAACGTTGAGTTCTTCGACCTCAATCATGACACAGTCCAATCCCGGAAGTCGTTTGTTACTTAATGGCAATGGCCGTGAAAACCTCCGAAATCATAATTAGAAGTTGTCTGCAACGTTTAACAATAGTTTCGTTGATAGCATAGACTACGTCAAGTGAATTTTCGTTCAGACAATATCAACGTAATACTATGAAAATTAAACATTAGTGTTAAAATTGCTCAAAATTAATATCGCATAAGATGTAAACATTTATTAATAGTAATAATTAGTTTACTTTACAGTAAGAAATTTGTATTTAAACACAATTGTCATTAAAATACACTAAATATTAAAACAAATTCTTTATTTTATTTTTATTCCTCTTCTTCTTCTTCGTCTTGTTTTTAGGTCTAAGACCTGCTTCTTCTGGTATCTTCTTCTTTACTGTTGGCCGTTATCATGGGATGTTGATTTCCAACTATCCCGCCAACTTTTTGGTATCCTGCCTGGTGGTTTCTAGTCTCCGGTCTTCCATTTCGTGCAATTTTCACTATTCTGTCTTCAGTTCTTCTATTTATGTGTTTATTCCACATTCTGCGCATTTTCCTGGTCCATCTGTCTATATCTTCTGTTTCGCACTTTGTTCTTATGTTTTCATTTCGTATCCTGTCCAGTAGTGTTTTTCCACATATTGTTCATAGAGTTTTCATTTCGCTCTTTCGTAATGCTCTCTTTGTCTTTGTTGTGTCGGGTCGGGTCTCTGCTGTATATGTAAGAATCGATCTAATACATGTTTTATAAATACGTGCTTTGATTTGGATTGTCATATCCCTATTCCTCCACATGACGCTAACGTCTCGTAGGCATTCTGATATCTGGTTTGCTTTGTTTATTTAATTTTGTACTTCCTCTATTAGATTTCCCGAACTTGATATGGATACTCTCAGGTAGTTGAATCACATGACTTGTTCTACAGGTTGGTTGTCTATTACTAACTTACATCTGGTAGGTTCTCTAGCAACTGTAAGGCATTTTGTTTTATTTATGAAGATTTTGATGTTGTATCTTTCTGCAGTTATTTTAAACCTGTGTAACTGTCTTTGTATGTTATTTTCCGATTCGTCGATTAAAGCGACGTCATCTGCGTAGCACACCGATCTTTCTATTTCCAAAACGGTATCCATAGTCTCATCTTTTGTTAGGTCTATTATTTTATTTATTACTAGCGGACCCGACAGACGTCCTTACCGAACGTTGGTTTGTCTGCTATTAGCGGGTTCAGCAAACGTTTTTTCGATATCCGAATTTTCGATTTTTTTCATTTTAAAAAATGATGGTGGGTGGTGCGGGATGAAATTTTGAAGTTATATGTTCTGATATGAGAGAAATCTTATAAAAATAAAAAGAAAAAAACTCGTCAAAAAAAAATTAGAACCCGATTGCAGCCCCACCTACCGGGTCCAATTGTTAATCTAAACCACCCAGGGACCCACTCAAACACACACAAAATTTCATCAAAACCAGTCCAGCCGTTTAGGAGAAATTCAGTCTCGTACACACGTACAGAAGAATTATATATATAAAAATTATGCTGAACAGTAAGGGGCTCAGACTCTCTTGTTGCCCATGATATACTCACTTCTTCTGTTAAGTCTTTGTTTACTTTTATTTTTGTTGTATTGTTAGTGTTTGGCTTATAAATGATCTGTATTATCTTGTCATTTACTTCTTTCTCTAGCAGCATCTTTCGACCTCTTGTATTGTATTGCAATTTCCCCAGGCTTGAATGCAACGTTAACTCGCCGTTTTATACTTTCAAACGCATTTTCCAAAATGTGAACAGTTGCAGCGTTGCATGCATTGACAATTGCCACTTGCATTTCTTCAAGATTGTGGGGAGTATGTTAAAAACGGTATTTTTGTGGTATGGGAAAAGAAAAAAATCTAGATTAGTCAGATCCGGACTTCGAGGGGAAATTGCACGACTTGATCATCGAAAAATTCGTGAATTCCTTCCGTGGTTTTCCTTCTTTTCTGAGCTGTAGCATTGTCCTATTGAAAGTACCCATGCAAAACTTCATCGAAGATTTTGGAAAAAAGGTTCAAGTAAATTATTTCGATATCTCTCAGCATTGATAGGTCCAAATATGCGCCTTATGGAGACTGCCAGCCAAACACCAATATTCTCCGGATGAAGAGGCGATTGAAAAAACTCATGGGGATTCTCTATAGACCAAGTACTCGTGTTTTGTTTGTTTGTATAACCAGAAAGATGAAAGATAAACCCATTATTCAAATGATCTCAAAACCACCGACAATATTCAATTCGTATACCAAAATCTCGTGGAAGAAGCTATTGAACAGCCATTATTTTACATGGATGACTATTTTTTTGCATTCTTTCTCTAAAATGACTATTTTGCGAACGAAAAACACGCTGCAAACTGGATCTTTAGAGACCTAGTACTCTAAAGTTGCCATGACAAGACTTTAGAGGATTCTTTGAATTAACAATACAATAGAAAAGAATACTATATCTCTCATTAAAGACTCAGCCCTTTCGTCGCTTCATATTTAATTACGATTCGTCCCCTAAAACTGTATTTTGCCTACTTGATACATAAATTACAATAGTACAAAAGTTATCAATAAGTTATTTACAACCATGGCCAACGTTGCGTACATTGCAACTTGAAGAATAATTGCTCTTAAAAACGACATCTAAAATTTTGTTGCCACTATGGTTTTACTTCCATAGGCAATAGGTCTCCTTAGTTTTGTGGCTTTTAACATTTATGAATCATGGCCATCATTCAATGTTGTTTGTTTGTTTGTTAATGGACAATGTCTAAGCATGCAGAGTACCAGGTATCTTACACACCGACTGCTGTAGTCATATGATCAAAGTCCTACTTAGAATTTTGCAGAGACTAAGGAGTTCGAACCTCAACAAGAAATCTTTTACATGCTACACATCCTAGTAACATGAGACTCACGGTTTTACATCACTTCCGAATGGTGACATTCTGTAAAGGCTTTTATCTGATTTTTTTATTTTTAATACGTCACCGAGACTGGGGATCGAACTCGCGACGTTAGATTAGTAGTCAGAATGGCTAACCACTGAGCTGCCTACTCCAGCATCATTAAATGTACTTAGGAAAATTGATATATAATTGAAATAACACTTAACAAAAGATTACACGTTAATATCAATAAGGTCAGTAACATTCTAGCTAAAATAAAGCAGAAATTTGTAAAGTATCTTTTATTATTGGTCTTCATTTGTATAATATCGTTTTTTTAATATTATGTATGGCCACTTAAAGTCTCGAGTAATGTTCATAGTCTGATTAAATCTACAAACTCCTGTAAAGAGTAAATTGATCGCGGATGTTTAACGTTGTATTTCTCCAGTCTAATCCAACACATTCTTTTGCTACATCTGTTGGCGTGTCTTCATCGAGAACCTCTTCCTATAGTAATAGTTCCATTGATATCATTTATTGAAGTATGAGGCAATGATTTGTAACGTTTGCTCTGTAATTAAATTATTATTGTACTTAAAAAGTATTGCAACTTAATTCAACGCTCTATCAAACGTTGAATCTATTCGCCGCGTGAAAAGGCGATAATATATTCCCGTCCACGATGCGCAAAGCTGAGCGAAAATACCGACGGAGTTGCTTTTCTTTCCATTGGAAACGCGGACCGTATGGACCGATAACGCATCGAAAAACGTATATAAGGAAGCTACATCGCGAGTCCGAGATCTGGAGATTACCTGCCCGTCCTGTTTCTAATCCTTCTTCATTACCTGGTCATTCTGTCCTGGCAGCGCTCACTGTTTCCTAGAATAACCCTCATTCCTTATCCTGAAGGCACTAAGGGAAATGGAGCGCTTACTGTCAGCCTAAAGTAGCCTTAAATTACCTGTTAGTCTCCTGACCAAACCGCCTGCATTTATCCATGCTGGACTAATTCCTGGGCGAATGTTTAAGCGCGACTAATAAAGTCGCAATTCACGAAATTTACTAATTGTTGCGTTAACATTAAAATCCGCAGAAATTTTGCACTACCGGCCCGAAGCTACTACCTGAAGGTTGAAGTGGAACAAGCTCACCTGAGGAACCGCAGTTCAACGCATGCAAACGTCTTCCCGAAGGTCGCAGCGAACGACCTGGGATATCAAATTCACGGCAACGCTAATGCAGGAACTTCACTTATCAGCAGAACAAGGCTGTCGGTCCGCAGCTGAAGCCGATTCCTGAGTTACTTGCGGGACGCTGAGGATAATTCCGAATCTCCCTGCAGGCTCTAAAATCTAAAGCGATTTCCAGGTAACTTAAAACTTGCTAAACAATTTGTCTAATTTATAGCGGCTGTGATTTATCAACAAATTACAACTGCAAAATCAGCCGGTACCCAAAAGCTGCAAGGAACATTTTCCCAAGAAGCGGCGTAAGTGCTCCTTCAGCAGAACATGCGGCCTACCTGGTCCCTTGGCAGAAAGATACGGCGTACGTCGTAGCAGATATTCCTCACCGGACCTGCATTACATTCACGCAACTTGGGTTGCGGCCTGAACCAAGAAAACTAGCAACCGCTACCAGAAGTATCAATATAATTTTATGATGTATAATGCAATTTAGTTTTATTAATGTACGCATTTATAAACATTATATGTATTTCTATCATTATTTTGTATTTTTACTGATCTATCATATATTTGAGCCAAAATAATTCTCCGACTTTGAACTAACCCGAGGTAATGATTTGGCGCCCTTAATAAAAAGGTGAAACGTCTCAGATTTAAGAATTACAGATGTATAATCCGTTCACGACCTTTTTGGGACTGAGTTGGCTATGATTTTTTTTTCATGTTGGATTAACTGATTCGATGATGTAGCGGATGCAACTTTTTTTTCTGTCAGTGTCTATTTGACATTTTCTTGCCACTACATTGCCAGATTTATTATTTTAATATTCGTAAGAAAATAAATGATTTATCAAATGTGTAGAAATAATTTTAATTTTCGTCAAAGGAAAAGTCAGAATGCGCAAAATAATTTTGTTACAATAAAAAATTTCCATTAAACGATGCTACTTCCAATTTAAAAAGGACAGACCAAATTTGAAAGAACGCGAGTCGATGTGGAGACTAGAAAATATCCGGCAACAATGTACCTATTCAGAAAATATAACCTTAAACTGAAAACAACCTAACCTAACACAAAAAGTGTCAATTTCCATGAGGGAGTTTTGTTGCAACAGAGGTTCTGCCAACAAAATTACTAGATGGTCATAGCCTCACCTGCTCAAAAAGATCATGAACGGCTTATAGGTAGTAGTTTCATCTTTCGTTTCGTTTTCTGCAGAGTACTTGTGACTACAAATTTCCTCAAATCATTCTGTTCTAGCAGTACTGAGATTTCCGCTGTGCTTTTGTATAAGTTCTCGTACTATTTATATAGCGGATCTTTCAATTGGTCTAGTTTTTTAACTACTCTTTTTTACTGATATTACGTTTAAATGACAGGTGAAACAAGAAAGTAACTCAAACTTTCAAAAAGTCCTATTAAAATAACTAGACCACTTGAGAACACTGTTTCATTATACATTATGACAGTTTGTTATTTTGAGGTTATATTAGGTATTACACGATAACAATCATTGCAGCCAACCTTACAAGTCACCAATCACAGCCGCCCCTACTGAAAATAATGGCTCCGTTTTTATTCGCCGGATTCTTTTCGCCGGAATTCGATTCGCCAAAAGTGGTTTGACCGGAATGCATTTCCCCTGATATCAAAGGCGAGGACATTATGCTGATCATGGGGACAACACCGTCCGTGGTAATGAAAAAAAATATATATCAAAGGCTGCAACTAACCTAAACAGGCTAGAACGAGACACAGTACTTTGCCGAATTTCGTTATATCGTTATATGACACGCACCCTACGATCCGGCGAGTCAAAATCCGGCGAAAAAAATCCGTCGAATGGGAAGGCCACGAAAATAGGTGTGAACAGATAATACAGTAATGCACACAGTTAATCAATTTGTCCCATACCAACATTAGAATGACGTCCGACAATAATTAGGCGAATTTGATAATACTGTATAACATTGATACACAGTATGCCTTAACGCTACGTGAAAAGCAAACATTAGCAACATTTACTGAAACACTAGGAAATATAAAAGACATAAAGAACTCCATATAAACGTTTCAGTTTTTATAATATGCTATATTCTGAGGACAGTCTACAATTTTAAAACTAGCGTTGATATGCCATCTTACACAATCCCAGATAAAACTAAGCAAATAATGCTAAGAAATACTGTGGGCGCAGTAAGCGACGAGGAATCCTCTTCGTTTCCATTGCCGTTGCCAGTACTTCCTCCACTGGTAATATTGAAAACTATGTTATTACACAAATCAGCTTGTTTGCACCAAGTACAGTCAAAATCCACTTGAGTGTGAGGACATGTGTTGGCTCCAGAAATGCAACCCCGTTGCACAAATGTGTCCACTGTAACAAAAAAAAAATGATAAAGTTTAATAGCATATTATGCAATTTGTCTATTTAGCATAAAGACAACTTTCACTCTGCGATAAACAATAATTAAATTCCACAACTTTAAACAACTCTCTAAAAGAAAATATGACAGATAAATATTATCCATCAGTGCAATTATAATTCATCATGATAGGAACCATCAAGAAACTGGGGCGATTGCATTCCAATGCGGTAGCTATAATATTTTTAAAGTGTTGCTTGTGGTAATCCTGTTGATTAAAGAAAAGTATGGAAGAATAAGATTTTTTTTTTTTTTTTTTTTTTTTTTTTTTTATTGACAAGTCTGCTAATTTACAATCTACTCCACAATAATATACAAGAGTATTAAGTAAATATGTTGTATGTTTTGACGTGGAAGGGTTTCATCATCCAGCGATAATGCCCTTAGAGTTTACTGCGTTGTCTTGACGCGCGTGGAAGACTTCATCTCAGGTCCAGTGGCCATTGTTTATTGAGTCTTCGGGTCGGGAGAGGATCCGTGAGTTGGAGAATGAGGGTGTTTTCGTGGCCAGGTAGTCTTGCAAAGTAAGTCGATGCTGAGTGTGCAATTACATCCGTCACAAACGGAATATTGAGATCCTCATGAATAGTTTGGTTACTTATAAACCAAGGTGCGTTAACAAGTGCTCGTAAGATTTTACTTTGCGCTCGTTGAATAATATTCAAGTTAGTTTTCTTAGCGCATCCCCAGAGTTGGATTCCGTATTTCCATATCGGCATAAGAATAGTCTTGTAGAGTAGGACTTTATTTTCAATTGTGAGTTTAGATTTGGGACCGAGAAGCCAGTACATTTGCTTAAATTTTATGTCGATCTGCTTTCGTTTAGCTTTGAGGTGTGGAGACCAGGTAAGTTGCCTGTCTAGGTGAAGTCCAACATATTTTATTTCTGTTTTAACCGGCAGGAGGGAGCCCTTGAAAGTTACGGGAGGACATATGGTTCGTCGTGTTGTAAACGTTACTTGATGAGATTTTGTATCATTTATCTTAACTCTCCATAGGTCAGTCCAGTCGCTGAGACTATTCAGGTGTGTTTGTAAATGAGTTGAGGCTTGAATCGCATCGTTGTGAGTGGAGAGGATCGCGGTGTCATCGGCGTATGTAGCGATTAAGGTATTCTCGGTTTCAGGGATATCGGACGTATATAAGAGATATAGGAAGGGACCAAGGACGCTGCCCTGTGGTACCCCTGCTTTTATTAGATGATAGGAAGAGTGTTGATTGTTGTGTTTGACCGTGTAATAGCGATCGGTAAGATATGATTTAATCAGTAGATAATATGTACTAGGCAATCGGTGCTTTATTTTATACAGTAGTCCAACATGCCACACCTTGTCAAAAGCCTGCGAGATATCAAGGAAGGCAGCAGTGCAAAACTGTTTTTCTTCGAGACTTTTAGCTATCGTGTTGACAATTCTGTGGGCTTGATGAACTGTTGAGTGGGATTTCCTAAATCCAAATTGGTGGTTTGGTATCAATGTGTTCATGTCAAGTTCGTTTTGTAGCTTTCTTAGGAGGAGTTTCTCAAATAGTTTCCCTGGGAGGGGTAACAGGCTGATCGGTCTATACGATGTGCACAAGTGTGTTGGTTTACCTGGCTTCGGTATCATTTGGACCTGGGCATACTTCCACTGGATGGGAAAGTATGTTAGGCTAAGTATCCGGTTAAAGATAGTTGTCAAAAGAACAATCCCTTTTTTGGGGAGATGTTTTAGAATTTGAGCAGTTATCAGATCATATCCAGGTGCTTTGTGATTATTTAGTGAGTTAATACCTTTTCTAACTTCAGTTGGAGAAAAAGGTTGGATGGGTGGAGACATCTGACATGGAATATCTAGGAAGCGTTCGATGTATTCAGTGTTGACAGTAGGCACTTCGTCAAATGGTGAAAAGACTTCCGACAGGTGGCGTGAGAATAAGATCTATAAAAGATATTATTGCTTAAGTAGATTTACAATGTAAGTTGTATGTGGTTCTATTGTGCAGCTGAGTTGAAGACCGATTCATTGTTGTTTTGTGCTGTTAAATCGTTACTTGTTATTGTGGGGTTGGTGTCCAGTTGGTACGACTATATAGTCAACTATTTACCTGAGGGGAATAGTAGACATCCGGCGAAATGATCACCAAATCCTGATCTGATAAGCAATTATCAGTGATCCAGGAAGCACACTTGGATAGTCTGAGATGCTCCCGCAGTTGCAATTCGCACTGACGCGACGTAGCTGGTGCTTACTGGTCTAGTTAGCATTCAGTTGACATGCGTCCGATGCGGTAATCATCCATATTACAGGTAGATTATCGGCAGTGCAGCTGAAAAGCATCCTTATTGAGATATTCTACTAGATGCTACGCGACAGTATCGTGGCGACAGCAAATCCCGCTGTAAATACTAGCTTCCCTGTATTGCTAAATGTAGCCATGCTTGCTTGCTTTTGTTTACAAGATTCGCTTTGTAATTTGTGAACACATGCCACATGTACCAGGCGGCTAATCGACTTGCCTTCCTGGGGTCGTATTTGTGACTCGGAACTTCTAGGCTGCAGGGGTGGTTCTAAATTTCGGTAAGTCGCAAACCTGTAATTTATGCATAGGAACCGATTTAAATCCAGGAAAAGATCAATTATCTCCGAACCAAAATAGCTGTGCCTGTAATGGTAAATTCTAACTGCCTTTTTTTATTTTGGCATTTGCGGCTAAGATTCTCCCTGTGATTGCATAACTACTTCTATTTTATTAGTTATTACTAGCAAGGTCAAAATTTTAAATCGACTTTCACTTCTTTCTTGCTTCTTGGCAAGACAAATAGAATCAGTTTCGTTTGGTAGGGCTTTATAAGGATCTAACTTCCCATGGCTTATTCCGAAGTTTTAGGGTGTTAAGAAGCATTAGCAGCTTTTCTAAAGCCAGAAAAGCTGTTACATGGCACTTTCCTCCAGGATGCAGACCGTCACAATTTCATTTTTACTGCACGTATTTGCAGGGCCGTCCCTCAAGCATGCTTATATTCCCTTTTGGTTTTGTGAAGCTCATTAAACATTTCCCATTTAGGCACTCTGGAAGTCGCTGAAATTCCTTGGGATACTCTAGGATACGGTAGGATAGAATCTGTTCTCTAGGAACCGCTAAGGCGTTTCGATTCATAATTGCATACATTGGCGCCGACATGCATTTTAGCCTTTGCCGATTGGACTGCTCCCGTTTTTGATAGCTGAAATTGGTTCGCCCTGAGCTCTTGCGCGCTTTGACCGTCCGTAGTTGCATCCTTGTGAGATGATGCTGTTGCTGCCACTAAAAAACCAGATAGCCGCAGCTACGGTAGGCAATAGCTCTATTTCACAACCTTTATATTTAATTATAAATTGTAGGTAACAGAGGACCGAGAGTTTTGTTTTCAGCGCAAATGCAGCCAGCAAAAGGCAATTAAACATTATTTTGATAATACATACTACGCTTTTATACTTATAAGTTTTTTAAATGCCTATCGACAGACTTTAGCTATATCTCTCAAATTAGAGATTAAGTTTTTACCAACCCCTGACAGGCTGTACTTTGCATGGGATAGATTTTGAGCTGCTACGTGCGCAGTTGTGGTAACTGTATTAATATTGTTAAACGCGCAATTCACTTTTGAGTCGAATTTCAATAATTTTCTTTTAATATTTAACTTTGCTTACTTTCTATTTTGCTTTTGTATCTAACGTAGCTCCTGCAGGATTTATTAACTTGTAACCCACTGGGTCGTTTTGCATTAAACAACCCAATTTGACTTTTATATGCTCATTGTAATAAATTCCCACATTTGGCCCTAGGTTTTTTTTAATCGACCGGCCTGGTTAAACTTTATGCGTCCAGGACGCTATATATTTTGAAGTTGTTGTTATATTCATCTGTTTCCAACCGATTTAAATATTAAACCTCTTTTCATTTCCTACTGCTGGTACATTGTTTTATTTGACTCACCAGATACCTGCTCGCTTTAGGGTAAGCTAGAAACGGCACACGGTGAGTGAATTTTGTTTGGACCGTTAGTTGAACTTGTTTATGTTGTCCTAATTAGCAACTGGCCCGCTTTTCTATTTGGTTTTATTCTATTTCATTTATTAGCCTTAAGAACCGTAGCCTAATCCATACCTATGACCACCAATCACCGAGAGAGTTCGAGCTAGTCCAGGTTGTTATCATCTTTTGCTAAAAAACGACACAATTTTCCTGTTTTAATGTCAAAGGTGGTACTGTTGAAAATATAACCAGCAATTTTTTATTGGGAGAAAAAACGAACGCGGTGATGTGTTGCTACAGTTATGCAGACAGCAAAATTTCGCTATAAAAACACTGTGAGATCTTTACAAGTATTTATTAATTACATTATAATATATATTATAATTAAACTGATTTTATACCGCCATTTTTTGATCCGTGAAAATGCCGCCATCGCCGCCATTTTTGTTCCCACCAGCAATAACTGAATGAGTTATGTCTAAAATTTTACTTGAAATTGGCAAGACTGTAAGTCTATGTCAAATTCGAGGTGAGCAGGTTATATTTTGCGTCAATTTGTGTCAAAACGGACGCAAAACCTAACCTGCTAACCTCAAATTTGACATAGACTTACAGTCTTGCCAATTTTAAGTAAAGTTTTGGATTGCCAAGAAACGTCACGTTGACGGAATTGAGCTATAAACTCAAAGTGACGCATATGTCAGAAGAATAAACATGGCGGAAGTGGCGGTACTCTCCTATATATACTGGCTCTGGGTTTTGGTAGAGACCCTGTATATAGTTAGATAACATTTGAGAAAACACAAACTTCAGTGACAATATTTGATTCAAAACATGCATCATGTATGCATGCGCAGAAATACTGTTTGAAAGTCACTAGATCGTTTTATCTAAAAAAACTTTTTTTAAATTTCGACTGCTGCTTCAAAGCACTCAAAATATAGCGGGGAGTACCGTTTGTATCAGAAATAAGTAACAAGTGTTAAAAAACTGAAATATATATCTATACCTACACCGTATGACCGGTATCTGAACATTTCCTAAAACGATGGTTTGGCATGTTAAAGCTTCGAACTCGTCTTTAGTAAAAATGTTTTTGAAATCTTGTTAGAGTTTCTCATTTTTACTCTTTTCATTGTGTCATTTTTTGCTCAAGATAACGCTGTTCTTTTTTAAATTGTGTTTGCATGCCGGTTATTAATTTTGAAAGTAAAATGCAATCCTTGCCTTGGTGTAGGAATTCATACGTGCTTTGGGTAGCAGATTCCTGATTTTTGCTATTTCTGTCTTCAAAGCACGGTTCAGACAAAGGTTCAGCAGAAAATTGATCTTCAGGAACGAAGAAAATTTCATTTTCAAGTCTGGTTATATGATATGAAAATAAAATGGTAACGGCAGTACCTTTTAAGTTCCTTCTGCCATCCACGCGTATTTCTTCCCACCGATTTTCATTAAAATGGACTATTTTTGATATGCTGCTTTTAGCTCTTCCTTTTTAGGATTTATTTAATAGTTCCGATCTGATTTTGCAGCCAAGAATACAGCAGCCCGTCATTTCAGACACTTAGATAAAAGTGCAGCTCCAAATATTTGAGTAAAAAAAACACAAATTATTACATTTGCAGTGACAAGTTTTGACTTAAATTAACAATTTGTCAAATTTAATTAATGTGAAACTGTTTCTAAGGCAATGAGCAAATACACGACACACGTGATCCACCAATCATAATGAATTCCCTTCGTTTTCTCAAGTCTTATCTAACTATATACAGGGACTCTAGGTTTTGGTACAGTCACTTTATATAAACAGTTTGGCCATATGAAATGTCACTTATAACGTAAGATATAATACGCCTCTAGTGGCGGGTCAAAAGTAGTGGCGGGGTTGGTGTTGGAAAATAGTTTAAAAAAATAAATTTTTAGTATAATAAATATAGGAATAAATAGTAAAACAATAAATGTATCAATGAAGTATTATAAATTTTATTTACAGTTGCTCACATAAATAATAATAAATCTACAGAACTTAAAGTGATTCCAAAACTAATAAAACAGTGGGTATACAGTCTAATACGCTTAAAATTACTTTTCATAACTTTCCACTTAATTTATATAGCCTACATTGTGCATTGCCATAGAAGTACAACTGTATTTACTTCGTTGTGTATTTTGCTCTTTCGTTTTCTTTTCAGCTATTCTTAAACGAACACCGATAACTTTGGATATAAAAAACTTTTCTAATTGGTTAAAAGTTGCAATATGTTTTACATCAACAATATACATTTTATTTATATAAAATGCTTTTACATTTAGATTCTATTCTGACCTTTTATGTTATTCTAATATGCGCGATTAACATGTTTGGCCACACCCCCTTTTTTATGTCTAGGGAAGCTTTTCATCTTAATACCATGTTCAGACCTATTTTTGCATTCAAATGCACAAGACCCCATACCTAAAATTTAAATGTCGATAAAATCAGTTTTTGGACGGCTGATGTTTTAAAATTTGACCAGTTGTTTATGTAGACATTAGTATTTTCAATGGCTGTAGGCTCCGAAGCAAACGATAAGAAAGTAAATAATGTTGGAACAGCATTGTCCTTAAGTCGTTCTTACCACCAACTCGTGCTTTTTCACACATACAATCTGCAAAATGCTTTTCACAAATTCTTGAGTTTCCATTCGGGTACCAATTTTCTCTATTAATGTTTTTGTCCATAAGTTGCTTACCGTTAATAAAATTATAGTTCTAGTTGTTTATAAAAATTGTGATCAGTTTTTAACTATGTACTCGCATTTTAAACGAGTTTTGTTGATTGAATGTCAAATTAATATTGGAATAAATGTGACTTTGACATTTTTGAAATTTAAATGTTATTTTCAAAATGATGCAAGACATAAAATGGCGGCACCTATGGGAATCGTGACCATATATGGCCAAACTGTTAAAGTTAGTGTATATAAAGCGACTGTAGGTTTTGGGGTTATGCGCCCAGCCAATTACGTCATTGTCTTAACTAGAGTGCTTTATAGACCAGGCAAGCTTATCTCACTAGATTTTGTGTCACAGAAACTTTAGCGCCAAGCCGTTGGCTGCGCTGACCGGTAACCGTACATTCTGTCGTCTGTCAACCAATCAAGACTGGAAACCGTTCGAGTACGCACTGCTCGATCCAGACGAATACTGCACGCTGATTTAAATCTTGGTGCATTCCATTACGATGCTTATTATAATTACAGTCTTCGTCCAAGTGTGGTTATTGAAATCTATATACAGTGTGTAGGTATTGTTCTGTGCTGTCATGTATCTGTCAGTGCTGTTGATTTCTGTCACTCGTCACTGTTGTTTGAACTAAGGACCTATTAAAGTTCTCCAGTTTGAACCAAGTGCGTGCTAGTTAACAGTGTTTTCGTTCTGATTTTTTCTGCTTTTATTTGTTAAAAAACCAGTCTTTTTTAAGACGGATATAATTAAATGATATGATCGTTGTTTTTCCGACTTACCGTATGCTAATTGGAAAGTAACTAGAATTTGAATTTGCCGCCACTTTCAGTAACTCAAAATGGCGGACAAGCTTGCTCGTATAAATATAGTACCTTAGTCTTAACGATTCTCTAGTGCCAGACTGTCGCGCTTTCGAGGACAAGTTCCAGCTTGCCTAGTGGGCTACGTGCGTTTTCGGGCGTATGTTTTCCTGCTGTTGAGGACCCGCTGAAATTCTTTGTGCCGGAATCCCAAGTTTAGTGTTCATAGTAGTAATGTTACTTTTAATTACTTTTCGACAGTTTGCTGGAAACATATCGAGGTGACCACTGGTTGCCGCGTGCTAGGCCGAGTGATCTTGTTTTTGATATAGGGGTGGTAACCTTAAAATAGATTTAAGCGGAGACTGCAGTCGCTTCCTTTTTGTAAGTTGTCGTTCTTAAACTCCTTGTGCGAATTATTATTTTGCAGGCTCAACCGTGCCCCGTTGAAAGACGACAGTGGCCAATTCGTAGTCGTGACGCCTAGCTCTCTCTTTTCTCATTTTTAAGGATCTGAAAACCGCAGCCCTTCAGGGGAATCAGCCAAACCTTGTTGGAACCCATTTGTGGAAGTTTCATCGTTACGCCGTCTTAATCAGCTCCCGACTCGAACAGCAGGCCAACCAAGTAATAGCCCAGTAATAGCTCTGCTAGAATTCTAATTAAGATTGTAATGTAGCTCGCTAATTTTGGAGCTATAGTTTATTGTGTTGCGGCTAAATGAACAGCCAGTGATACTTTCAGAAAGGACTTTATATGATTACGTAGCTTGTTCATAAGTTTACCCCTGATCGAGTAACTCACGTTCAATTGTTTGGGAGTCATTAACTGTTACTTTGTAGAGCGTATGAACTGCCTCTCCATATAATCGATAGGTTAGGAATAACCTTTTTCTTACTGTTCTGGTTATGTTTATTATACTCGTATATGCATATATTCAAATGCAATATAATTTGATTGATTGATTGATTTGCTTTTCTTTTATGGTGTTTGCGTGCGACGTCCCATTGTTTACATTTTATTTGTGCAAGGAATGCTAGCGACCTACAAGAAATGAACAACAGCTGTCACCAAACGAAACTATTATTCCTCATTTCAGGCTTATAATGAAAGAAGAAGAGATTTCTAAAAAAGTCTGTGGCGCCCCTCTTGTTTTTCCAACAATTAATAACTAATTCAAAAGCATGTCCCACTAATTCACGTATTACTGGATCGTACCCTCCCTCCCGACGAGTAAGTGGCCAGCTCCCTGCTACAGGAACTGTTGTAGAGTAGTTAGGGTAAATTTTGCTTGTGTGTCAAATTGCCTTTGTGGATTTGCCGATTAACGCGGCCGCCAGTGTCGTAAATACCGATTTAACCTGTAACAGTATCTAGGAACAGATATCGGTTCGTGTCACAACTCTCTATTTGCTATCTTCCCATTCAGATGCAAACTCCTGAATATAAATGTAAGCAGAAATAGTATGTTATCAAACTGAGTGACAATGAAGCTAAAGATAAAATTAAATAAGAACTTCATAATCGTCTTCAAAATAAAAAACCGTTAATAGACCAAAATGCTGAGGAGCCTTGAAAAAAAAATCGACTGAGAGAACATTAGGTTTTGCTAAACTGACATAATCGAAAGCACAAACGCTCAATACACTACACTATTAAGCTGCGCAGTCCGAGAAGCAAAATAATGATGGTTTAGAGAACAATTCAAAGAAGCTATTTACAAAAGTTTTTTTTTTTATAATATCAACCATACCAACAAACTAATTGTTATAAATGGCAATGTTACAATATGTACAAATTCCTATTAATTAAACAATTGGCTTAATGAGGTCAACGGTAGACCATTTTACAAGAACTATTGATTTATTTTATAATTCTATTCGCTATCATCTGATGAACACATTATGCCCTGAGGCAGTTTTCGCTTAAGTCTAGTGTGTAAGTGTTTTTGACCTGTGTTGTAAAATACCGCACTGTCACATCTGTCCATCCTTTTAAAAAACTTTTTAGCCACATGTCTTATATGTTCTTCTATAGTCGGCATATTAAGTTCGGCATGAATCTGATGGTTTCTCATATACCAGGGAGCGTTCACTATTATCCTTAAAACGTTATTTTGCACTACTTGTTGTTTGTTTATTTGTGATTTTGGGGCACTACACCATACCGCACAGCAATAAGTTATTATAGGTTATTGACTTATATATAAAAAGTGAGCAGTCAAATTTTAGAGAAGATTTTCTATTAATTATGGGATATAAAAGAGCTAATCGTGCATGGCACTGGTTCAACTTCGTATTGATATGGTATCCCCATTTCAGTCGTGTATCCAAATACACTCCTAAGTATCTGATTGCTGAATCTTGAGGGTTTCAATCAATTCGTTTTACATTTATTGTAAGCCTTGTCGGGTTTCTTATTCTTCGAAGGGCAAATATTTTCGTTTCAGATTTTGTTGGGTTTAGTACAATTCGCCATTTGCAAAACCATTGTGATAATTCATCGACTGATGCCTGCAGTAATGAAATGGCTACGTTTAAATCGTGGTGTTGAGTTAAGACGGCGGTGTTATCTGCGAATAAAGCTGTTTTGCTATGTATTGCTTCCGGTATATCATGGTTGTAGATGTTAAATAATAAGGGTCCCAAAAGGCTTCCTTGAGGGACACTTGCATTGGCATTTCTTCTTGTAGAAAAGGTAGAATTTATTCTTACTACGAACGTTCTTTCCTGAAGAAATGAAGCTAGAATTCGAATTAGGTATGAAGGAACGTCCAGCTGTAATAATTTATATAGCAATCCGATTATCCAGACTTTATCGAATGCCTGTTGAAGGTCCAAGAAAGCAATTGCTGTGTACTGTTTCTTCTCATAACCTTTCTCAATCAATTTTGTTATTCGTAGCAGCTGATGTGATGTAGAATGCTTTTCTCGAAACCCGTACTGAAAAATTGGCAATACCTGTTTTTCTATTATATAGGCGTGCAGTCGGACATAAATCACCTTTTCTAATAGTTTAGAGATTGTTGACAAAAGGCTGATTGGCCTGTAATTTTCTGGATTTCGTTTGTCTTTGCCACGCTTATGGAATGGCAAAATGTGAGAGTGTCTCCACTGTTTAGGGAAATAACTAAGACGCATGCGAGCATTAAAAATACTTGCTAGAAAAGCAAGCGATTTGTTGGTGAGGTTCTTTAGCGCTATATTAGGAATTAGATCAGCCCCAGGTGATTTTTTCAGTTTAAGTTTTTTAATATATTCTTGTAATTCCTTGGGAGATGTAGGCTTGAATTGTCATATTTCTTGTGGATATTTCCCCACATTCTCTGGAGTGAGATCTGCTGGTGTACAATTTTGTTCAATTTGAATGGCTAGAATGTCACTTTTTTCTTGATCTGAAGAATATACGGTAAGAATTTTGATTAACGGTGGTATTAAAATTGGTTGTCTCAAAATCTTTTTGGTAACCTGCCATAATGAAGGACCACGTGGTATATAGCTTTAATAAGTTTGTATTCTGAAGTTATCTAACTCCCACTTCACCTGACGTGATAATTGATGTAATGTGCGTCGTAATAGGGGATCTCTAGAGGTTTGTCATAATCGACGGGTTTTGTTCTTAATTTTTATTAATTTAATTATATCAGCCGGAGGATGTACGTATCTAGAGTTATATTTTCTAAATTCTTTAACTGTAGCCTTTTGTATACTGGTTTTAATAGCATTTGTATAATTAGTTATAGACTGGTCTACTGCTTCTTCATTTGCAAGTTTACCAGGAGCTTTTATGTTGGCATTCAATTGATCTTGAAATAATTCCCAATCTACTATGCCATTTATTAGTCTGGGTAGTAGGTACTGTTTCGTAATATGGAGTTTCGTAAAATGATATTAAAACGGGCAAATGATCAGAATCTAGTTCAGTAAGAACTAATTGATAAATAGGTTTGGAGAAATTTTTATACAACATTATGTCCACTATATCAGGCTGTTGGTCTCTGCGATAAGGGTAATATGTATAGTTAGCGGGTGCAAGGACTTGGATTCCTAAAGTGGTTGTAAAATTATTTAGTTTAATACCATTTGGGTTATTCATTCTGCAGCCCCACATCGTATTTTTACAATTTAAGTCTCCTATTAGTAGTGTGCTTTCATTGCTTTGGAACAGATCGATAAGGTCTTGCTCATCTAATCTTCGATTTGATTGTTTGTAGGCTGCTATTACATCGACGTTGATATTGCTGTGGAGTTGGAATTTTATTCCTATAGTTTCTAAGCTATTTAGGTTTAGTTTTGGTAGTTGGGAATGACCATGTTTTTTCCTAATAATGACGGCTACTCTTACGGAGGCTATGAGACCAACTCGATCATTTCTATATACTATATAACCCGGAATTTTAAAAGTTTCGCCTTCTATTAGGTGCGTTTCAGAAACACAGGCTATGTCGACATTGTGTCTAGAAAGAAAATTAATAAACACAGATCTTTGAGTCTTAATTCCATTGGCGTTCCAATTTATTACGGTTATGTTGTGTAATGTAAATTTTTCTATTTGGAGACATGTTGAATTATTGTCGGTAATAATGTTAATAGAAATGGTTTTATTTTTTCTAGGTGTGGTAGGATGGCATCTATTATGGCTTGGATAATTGTCGTTATTATATCTGTAGTGTTACTATTTTGATTTGTGGTGGCATTGCTTGTACCTACAGTAACATCCCTATATGTTCTATTGGTTGCTAATTTCGGTAAGGGTATTCTTCGTGACTGTCGTTCGGTATTGTTATTGTGTTGATATTTTGATTGGTTGTTAATGTTGTAAGTTTGTGTGGGCTGTGTAGATTTTCCACTAATTTTGGTAAAATAGCTACACCCTTTGTAGTTGGCGGGATGTTCTTCTCCACAGTTTACACACTGTGGCTTGTCCTCGGGTCTTTTTGGACATTCACTAAATAAGTGATTCCCTGTGAATTTTACGCAGCGCGGTTCTAGTTTGCAATAGTTTCGCGTATGGCCGTACCGCTGACACCTTTTGCATTGAGGTATTTCATCTGACTTTCTACGAGGTTTCACAGATATTATGCAGTGATTAAATTTTGTTAAGTGGAAAGTTTTCATAGTTTTTTCATCTTTAATGAGGTCTACTGTGCACAAGGGCATCGGAAATTTATTTTTATTGTAAAGTCGCACAACTTTGGTGACTGAGAAACCCATATTAATGAATTCGGCCATGATTTCGGTTTCAGGTATAGAGATTGGTATATGTCTTAATATTACAGATAAATTGAGCTGTGCTTTTTCTGGATCTCTAAAAGTATGGAACTTCAATTGATGTTCTGTGTAAAATTTTGTAAGACTACGAAAATCATCAGCACAGGTTAAATTGATTCTTAAAAACTGACCCTTAGTAACTGTTGAAAATTCAAGTTTAACAATTTTCTATATATCGTTTAAAACTTCTTGATAATTACTGGCATTGTGTAGACCAATGGGAGGTATTTTGGGCTTCTTTGCTGTTTTTACCTGCTCAGATGGGTCAACACACATGTCTTGCATTTGAGAATTTTGTCTTTGATCGTCAGTTTTATTTGCATTATTTAAAATGTGGCTTGGCAGATAATATTTATTGGCAGTTATTAAGGCATTGTTTTTAAATAAATACCTTTTACTGGGCTCAACTAAGGGTGGCGGTGTAAGACTGGAACTATCCCTCTTATTAGATGCGCCGCTGTTGTTATCAGGCATCGTGATTGAAGGGCGGGCCTTCCGATGGGCCTCACGTGTTACTTCTCTAACGTAATGCGTTATTTGAGTAGGTACTGGTAGAAAAATAGCTGAATTAAATTATATTTCTTAATGGCACTGGTCGCTCTAGTAAAACCAATAAATTGCAGAACTACGCTATCACATCCGTTTGCAACGGCTTATGGCACGATACTCAAAAGTTTTTTCTAAAGTGTAACATTAAGGGAAATTCCTGATATCAATGAGGAAGCTTCTTGTATTTCCAACAACTATCTCAAACAGAATTCCGGAGAGGGATCGTGGGCATAAAGAACGCGTAAAAAATAGCTGAGAGTTTGAACAGCGTACTTTATAGTAAGCAAACTAGCATACGCAAGAAGAATAATACATATGACACACTGGACAAACATACCTTGCTCTATGGGACGAGAAATTTGAGATTTACCGGCGACAATAAAGAAAAACTTATAAATGCATGTGTTTACAATATCATTGGGAATGTCCCGCTTGAAAAGAAGAAGAAATGACTAAAAACGATAGGCATCGATACGGATACCTAAAACAAATGGATGTCACAAAATTACCACATGTTTTGCATTGGGTACCACGGTAACCTAGAAATAAGCAATAGTACGAGCTATGATTGTGACAGGGATCTTCGTGAGGTAAACGAAAATTATTCAATGAACAAAGCAGACTTCGTTTCACGTACAGCTTCTTTCTGACGTAACCCCAGATGCAAGTGGAAAATCACGAGCAGATCGCTAAGCTTACAACTGAAGAATTCATATATAAATCCGAATGCTTAAATACAAACCTGTTCTACTTGAAAAACATTTAATATACAAAATTTTAAACAAAATTGTATTGATTGTGAATAGAATTTGACTTAATCGATGTTTTCTGTATTTTTTTTTATTAGTGAATTTAGATTATGTTTCGTTAGTGATCTAATTAATTTCATAACTTAAATTTTATAATTATTGCATTTATTTGGAGACTAGTCGTAGCTAGTAGCAGAATGCAAACAAAACATTTACCGTTGTAGTATAGCAGAGAAATAAATAATTAAGTAACTAAATACATTCAAGTTTACTGGACCCCGACTCAACTTTAAAGAGATTATATTGTTAGTCAATGGAGTAGGTCATGGACCTTGGTAAGGTTGGGGTTCATTTATATTACGATGCTATAATTTTATTTGGTTTATATTGCAGACAGTAGTAGTGGTGTCGCAAACAAAGCAGGTAAACAATTGAATTTTCTAATAAATTAAGTATGAACTTAAAAACAAGCAAATCATAAAGGGAATGCTAATAGAATCGTTGTGTAAATTAAAAATTGTTTATTAGAGTCTGTTCGTAAACATGCCAGTACTTGTGCAATCATTGCTTCGTGCAATATCGCAGAATATATTAAATAAAGTGATACTGTAGTTCTACGGAAGCAGCTATTTAGAACAAATTATATTGAAAAAGTGTTACTGGATCATTCCTTACAAATTGATAAAATTTGTTAGTTGGAAGAAGATCCGACAAAATGTATTGTATTGCACTTTCTTTGATTACCTATATTAATAATTTGTGTTACAAATATCTTATCAATTCATGTAAATGATTATGTAGAAGAGCAAAGTTCAGATTTTAGATTGCGCTAAACTGATTCACAGAAGTTGTTATGACAATTTTTAATCAAAAATCGGTTCAGAAAGTTTCCAACCATTTTTGTTAAGACATCCTAATAAAAATATTATTAAATTTAGAAACCAAAACATTCCAATTCTGAACGGTGACAACTGCTATTATTATCAGATTGGTGATTGTAAGTACTCATCAACGTTCTATTATAATACAAGGACATGTTTACAGGCTTGCTACTGCGATAACTAAATGGAATAGTTTACCTAGCGGGTGTGTGGTAAGATAAAGTCCACTGGACAAATCTATATTATCTCCATTTCGATATGGCACGTAGTTCTGTTAGCTTAACGGAGGATAAATAAGAACCATTGTGTTTCATATAGCAAGAGAATTTTAATTTATAAAGAAAGTCGAAACAGATCGATTCTAATTGCATTCATTAGGTTAGAATAAAAATTAAATGGCTCAGAAACACAAAAAAATTAAAAGGAATCAAATGTGGAATAAAGGAAGATTAGACACATCTGGAAATAGAAGAGAGAGAAAGTTATAAAAGCAAGGAGGTAGATCTTTTGTAAAACGAAATGTACATGATAGATTGGAAAAGCTACCGCGCACCTCATTTATCGAGCATCCTATCTATTTCAGGAAATTTAATCATTGGTCAATTCTCTGTTGTTTCGAAAGTGATGACCTAAATCGGTTAGAAGTAAGGGAGACTGGGGATGAACTGACCACCGAAGTCGAGAAGTACCAACAAGAACCCAGAACAGGGAGTGACTGTAAAACAATAAGAACTCATTCGCCGCAACAAGAAATAGGCAGCAGAAAATTGTACCAAACAAAAGCGCAGAATTAACCCCACATAAAACAAGAAAATGGACACAAACTCTGTTGCAACGGTTACAGTAGGGAATATGGTCTATCAAAAGACGCAAAAAATAGGAAAAAAAACCAAAGACACCCATTTTAGAAGTATTCAACTGAAAAATCACTTATGTCAAATCTCTTCACATTAAAAATGTAATAAAAATGTGAAGTTTGAAAAAAATCGTTAGAGTCGTTTTTGAAAAAATCGAAAAAACTGAAAAATCACACGAGTAAACACCTACTTCCGGTTATGTGATTTTCTTCAAAAGCTTGCTGTCTCATCTACATAGTACACAAAACTTATATATGAAGTTTCAATACCATACCTCTTTTCGTTTTTGAGATATTCGGTTCACAGCAGACATTCAGGCAGACAGACAGACATACCAATGAACAAAAACATGTATTTTAGGTTCAGGGGACTCTAAAACGTAAAGGTCTATTGAAAACTCGATTTCTAATTTTTGGGGTGAATCCAATACTTCCTTTATCGTAAAAGGAAGTAAAAACCCAAAGCTCGTTGTCACTCGTTCCTATTATTCCCCTCAGTGCCCCTTCGAACTTCATATTTGCAAACTTTAGAAAGCTGTTTTATGTCAGGTAACCAATGGTCGTAACGACGTAATTCTTTTGGCCTTATTCTAACAAAACGTGCAAGCAAAATATTTTTATTTAATGTTGGGTTACTGATTACAGATTATTCTTGATTTTAATGAAAATGAAACAAACACGATATCTTAATTTTAAAATTAAAAGTTCCGTTTCATCCTTATACGAGGTAAAATGCAATAAAAGTTGAACTGCAATACAGTATATACAGCTAAAATGTACAATAAATACAGTCTACATCTAAAAGGAGTGTCGTTTTCTTCTAGAAAAACAGGTGAGTTGTAACGAGACCACTTTTCTTCGTTTACAATAATATCCACATACTGACATCTGGAAGATACGAGGCGTATTCTTCTTTTGTACATAACCATCTACGTATTCTATCTTCCATCTTTATTAAGTGGCTAAAATTGCAAATACGCTCTCTGACAATCTGATGGTGATGAGACGCGTTTGATATGTGAAGAAGCTTCGTCAAGACAACATTTACTATTAATGCTAACTTTTACATACAATAAAGTAATAGCACAGACTACTATGCACAACTGTGTGATATCAAAGCCAGTAAACTTAGCTCTAGCTAATGAAAACGCGGTTATCTTTGTAGCATGTTTAAATAAACGAAGTTAATGCGATTATCTTAAAGCTTTAAAGACTGAGTTTACATTAGATTCGAAATCTGCGTAAAAAGTTTCTTAATAATCGTGTCCTAAAACGTTCGTCACCGAGAAGGCACTGAAAGTAGTTCCTAATTTATGAACGCAGCTATAAGCTTATTTAATAACAAAATGTCAATTTGACATTTATGTAGGTATTAACATAAATATAGTTGCATTCATAAAATAGGAACAACTTTAAGTGTTTACTTGATAACTAAAGTTCTTTCAACATAAATCTAAAAAGCTCGGTATGACGCAGGACGCAGGCCTTTTTACTTTGCATTCATCCCAATTTCAAGAATCAAGGATACGTTTCATTAGCACAAAAAGCAATGATAACGGACAAGCCACTTCTCATCTTACTTAGGGTTATCTTCGCCTCGCAGGTCACAATTACTTAAACGCCCCAGTTAGTCAACTCCAAACCGTCGTTTGTCTTCCTCTACCGACACACCACTATGGCTTCCTGCAGGCTTTCTTTGTGCTTCCTGGCGTTGCCTGCCATCTTCGTCACCTCCAACGCTGTGCAGACGAGGCACCAAACCACCAACACCAACCAGCCGAAGGTAAGCGTGTTTTAAGAGCACGTTCAGAAATTAAGAATCTCTGCGTAGGTGTCCATCGACAGAGTAAACAGCATGTCGCCTGGTATGCAGCTGGACGCCTCTGACTTCTTGAAGAGGGCGTACTCGCTCAGCAGTGCCGGAGACAGGTGCAGCATTTTCAGGCAGCTTTTCGCAGAGAAGTACCCCGAGTACACTTGGCACGTCGTCATGTATAAAGCCTACTCTGTCCAGTTCATCAAGAGCATCGATTTGAAGGTCGACAATGACTACTATTTGCTCTTTGCTACGAAGAAATGAGTTTTTTTGCAGGAGTAAACTGTTTCGCCGTTTTGTTGATATTGTGATTTTACTTTTAATTAATAAAAACTATTAGAATTTTATCTTTGTGTTTCTAGTGCTGGGATGCACAGCGTGACCATGATTGAATATCCGCAGATAGAAGTTGTTGAGTAATCCGTAATTTTAGAATAACTAACTCTACATGTTGATAATCTCTGTCTCGAATTCCACAAGGTATCTATAGCCTTTGTTATACTTAAGAAAACATAACTTTTTTGAAAAGTAATGCGAAAAATAAAGCTAAAATATTGATGATGGTATATCTATGTTGGAAACTGTATATATCACTCACCTGTTCATGTGCTCTTCGTCTAGGTCTACTTGAATGTGCAATTTTTCAAGAAATAAATGTACGTTTTTAGTAAATGTTTTCTTATCGTTGCTGTTGATAATGAGTACTTATAATATTCTCTCCCAGTTCCTTATTTGCATTAGGACCTTTCAACATTGCCTTTAGTCTTCCTCTGGCTCGTACTTCCTTTAGTGTCTGCTTCGTCTTTTTCTTAACATTTAAAGCTTCTTTCGATTTTATCTAAACCATATTATTTAAAATAGAGTAATGCAAAAAATGGTCGAAAAGCATGAACGAATATGTATACATGTGACGCAGATAAAACTTTGTACACTATTGTCGGGGTAATGTAGTGGCTTGTAGAAAACATCAACAATAGAAAGAACATTCAGACGTTATAATATAGGCTACTCGTACTACTGCATGAACCTTAGAAATAGCTTTAGAAATAATTAGAGTACACTAGTATAACGGCCCAAATGGTTTTTTTTCGTTGCGCAGTAGTTGCTTCTAACGCTTTTGTAAATCGCCTCCGCAGTAGATTTTTCTAAAAATGCGAAGACGGTATTTTTTTTAGAAATAGGTTACTTTAAGCGCCTGTGTGTAGAGCAAGTTGCCATTTTTACTTTAGTTAATTTTTGGGAAATTTGGCTATTCTTAATTTCGTACTTCATAAAATTTTGGACCCACTCGCATCTAATTTGATGAAGGAGGCTTCTTCGGGTTTTTTGAGAATTTTCTATTGTCTGACAAAACAGTTTGCTACAGGCCGGCGCTAAAACAACGATTTTTACCTTTACCTCGTAATGCGTATTTACAATAGTTTAACTGCGAATTCCCGCTCCTTATGTGCTGAGTGCAGATTTTTTATAGTTTGCACCATTTTTCTACGGCCGCTTTCCATTTGTAGGTATGATTTGCTATATTCTGTTTTACGTGTCATGACAATGAAATAATGCAGGTTTTTTGTCTTTCGGGTCATTCGCCGTGCCGTTTTTAAATCTTCTTCAGTGACCCAATTCTCTATTCTGTGCGACTTACGAGTGAACCAACAGCCGTTTTATGGATAATGGAAAACCTTACACCACCAGGTAGTGGTCTTGGAGCTATTAGCGGACCTCCTGCATCGTGGGGAACGCTAGGTCAAGTTTTTCCTATCTTTTGTCATACACCTGAATTACGTCCCCAAACTCATCAGATACAAGAACTATAGAAATCACCAGAACCCGACGGTGCTTGCTGGATCCAAGCTATCAAGCTCACAGAAATTTCAAAGAAGATGCCCAGTACGTTTGCTGTTTCAATTCAGAGCTCTCAAGATCTCATCTTGGCACTAGTTAAACTTTATATATGTAATACGATTATATTTGTAACGAATAATTTTTAAAAAAATTTGTGTCAAGTAAACTTTCAATCATTGATTACAATAACAATATCTATGAGGATGCACGTAAAAATAAGATAATTATGATCTCATAACATAATAAGTTATTGGGTGCATCTCCAAAAAGAATCTGCAAACAAAAATGTACATACGTAGAACAAACATTAATTAAGATCAGCTTAAAGAATGCTGCTGGCTACGATATGACAAAATATTAAACAATGAAATACCACAATAAATATGGAAAGCAGATATTTCTCAAGATGGCTGATACGCATTTAAAACAAAATTAAATATTTCATCTTTATTCGTTAAGAAATACTGATCAAAATTTAATTAGGCAGCCTTCAAACTGAAAAGTGAATAATAGAAATTTCACAAATTATATAGGTACACTGAGTAGCCCCATTAAAACACATAGAACTATTCTGGAATGGATTCTGTGATATGAAACGAAGCATGCATTAAAAAATGAGCAGTGAGGATTTAAAGAGAGAATAAGGGCACAATACTAACTCGACATGGCCAGGAAAAGGCTTGATTAAGCATTCGCTATAGTTAGCCTACTTGGTGTTGCTGCAAGGCAACAAATGAGAAATAGTAATAAAAATAATATTAAAGAAGAATTAATTATGAATCTTTATCAAGTAACGGTAGATAGAAGGCGTAAGCATGCAACAGGAAAAATTCTCATCGAACTACATTTATAGAAGTTTTAATAATTTTATGTACATGATTGGTTACAGGAATCTTGAACCACTGCATATTGGACTAAACTAGTAGTCATTCACAGGCAGCAAGGTTGACATAAATATAAAGATCAATCAGGAAGCGACTGATGGTCACATTCCTCGTATAAAAAACAACACTTTAAATCCATGTCAAGAAATTTCTTCAACTGCCGTAATTCCGGAAACCAGGAATTTCCCTTGGAAGCGGGAATTGTTTTGCTAAACACCCATGCGATATAGAGTAATCAAAAAATCTAATCTTGATGATTACGCAGAGTTATGGGACAAACCTGAACGGGTGTCTAAGCCTTCGCCCAGCCAGCGGGTGCTGCTAGTTCACGCATCATCAGCAGTCTCATTCCTAGGTAGAAACGTTTCGAAGTAGTAACGTACAGTTACAAACAGAGCAACCAGATGTCAAAACCCAAACGAAAGGAAAAATAAAAAGAAAGAGGACGAAAGAGAACGAGAACGAAAAGGGGGCAAAAAACTAAAAAGGCTTGAAAATCAATTAGTTAGAGCGTTAGCCCACGTAGGAAAAGCTATAAAATCGCGTCCTACCTCAGATCTTGGGCGGCCAGCATAAATACACTTCAGAAGCTACCTAGGACACACACGAGAGCGACGAAACGCTAAACCAAATCTACCTCATCACAATGTCTTCGTTGGGCTCATAGAACACGAACTCAGAGGTAAAAGTAACAATTTTAATACTTCTAAGAGGATATGACTACCGAAGAGCTATGCCCCACTTCGAAACTGAACACGCTCCAGAGATATTATGCTAACGTTACTAAAAGTAGATTGGACCTCTAAGAAAATATACTTGTCTTGAAGAAACTGAGAGTTAAACAATTTAATTCGGGTAGATAGCATGCAATATTTCGAACACCTGATGCGCAGATAACCATCCATAATACATCCACAGTACAAGTAAATGTATCACAAAACGTCATAGAAACGGTAATCATCATATTCCTTGTGTAATACTCTACTGCAGCAATTGATAGCACAACAACTCAATAACACAGCTCTCCAATTTACGTCATATCTAGCATATTACAACTTTTGGGATAGGCTCACAGCCCAGGCTAACTGGATATGCTCGACGATTTATGTCGTGAGTCGAATTATATTAATGGTTTTAAGGTATCTCACTCACAAAACCCTAATCTTTAACAAACGAGAAGCTATCAGTGAATCAAATAGGAACAAATACCAGAAATAAATTCAAGTACTGAGACTAACAAAAACAAATTGCCAAGCGCGAATGGATATTCGCGCAGATGATACCCACATAAAACTGAAACATAAAGGGTTAACTAATTACCAAGTACATATTAAAAAGTTTCCATCAAAATTTACATTACACAAATAGCACAAGATTCTTTATATTCAAAGTTACTCAGAAGTTAAATTACTAATTTATGAAAACTACCCAGCACTCGGTATATTTAAATATAAACCCATAATGCAAGTAAACCAAGGGGTTGGCTAAATATGAGCTGTAAACGAACTGCAAAATCAACCCTGACTAAGTTGCAGCTATATGAGGCGCTTAAAGATTGTAGCGTAAATCACGCTACGCAGCGTTTATCGCAGAGACCTCTCAACAATAGATAACATTTATAATTAAATAACCCCATCGCTTTATAATATTAAGTTTGCGCTGAAAGCCTTGGTGCGATATAAAAGAAAGGCAACCGTCTACTATGTCCACAACTAAAAAGCAGTTCTATATGAATTTTAAAGCCCGCAAGCAACAAGTGAATGGCCATAAATTATAAAATTTTAATTGACTCAAGTATACAACCCATAAAGCTTATACGTTCCTCGTCCATTTAAAACAAATGTTCTGAGTATCCTCGGCGACGTTATAATTTGAAATGATGCAAACACGCTGAATATCTACTGCGACTTTTGCGCTGCTGATAATTGGGGAGAAGTGGATACTGAATGCAGAGAACGGTGCAATAAAACATAACTTAACTTCCAGCTGTTGATCGACAAAACCTGCAAACCTCAATCGAGAAATTGACTCACCTAAGGCATGGGTGCCTTCAACGTACGACAAGCGGCTGCTGGATTATAGCTCCTCGAGGAATACCCAAAAACTTCAACGTTATGCGCTTAAACGATATCCATTACAACTCATAGAAGAATTCCCACCGCTAAACGGTAAATTTCTATAAATTAAATAGGTACTCAGCAAAGATCAATTCTGTTTTAGAAAAACAAAACACTGTGATTTAGACCGGAGCCGGACATTTGGGCGCGGCCGTTTGGGCGCGGCCGTTCGGGCGCGGGCGTTTGGACGCCAAGACACTTGGGCGCAGGGCCACTTGGGCGCGAGACATTTGGGCGCGAGGGAATTAGTTAAAGTATATTAGTATTAGCTAGCTTTACTATTAATAGGTCTGAAAATATATTTTAAATAACGAAAATTACCTAAAGCACGTCCACGAGGTGGCGGGCGGCAAAAATTTAGTATAGAAATATTAATTGTCGAAAATTAAAATTATTAAACAAGTAGGTTCCACGAAAACAAGTTAGAAATTTTAACTTTCCGGTAAATACTAACAAATCTTTTGCGGAGATTTATTACATTAAAATAATAAGTAACAAAGAATACATGAATAGAGTTTGGGTACAAACAGAGCTATCGATGAACCATCCAACCAAATATTTATCCAGGCTGGTAGAAGAATAAAAACTTTTGGTTGAAGATTATAATAATCAATATAATCATGTAGACGGCACAAACAATAGGAACATTGTAAAATTTTTATGAGGGATTTCCTACAATTATGAAATGAATGCGTAGATGCTTCTTGTTTATACCTTAAAAAATTTAAGAATAATATGTATTATAATGGTAAAAATGGCAAGAATAAATTTTGATTATTAAAATTAATCTTTTTACATTATTATTTACTATCATTCTTATTTATGCTCTTATCTTCAGTTAGTCGGTTCATAACATAACGAAAATAATAATTGATTACTTTAAAATTTAACAGTTTATTGTTTAGTATTATCATTTTAAACTAAACTCGAAGTCGATTAGTTTAGGTCCAAACAGAACACATATTAGAAACATATTAAACATTTGAAGCATCAATCGATTAAATATAGCATAGTATTGTTCATTTGCCAGTACAATCAATGTATTTCTATTTAAAATTATTTTCAACACTTAAGAATATACATATAATCTATTTCCATTTTTATTTCAATTCAGAATTATTATTTCATATCTAACATACTGCCTTTTTATGTATTCAAAATTATTTCAAAACTTATCTAATCCACTACCTTCTTTATTTCGATTCGGATTTATTTCAAAATTTATCTAATATAGGTACTACCAACTTATTTAAAATTCATCTCATAACGGTTTCAATAAATAATTGGATTATTCTTTTAATATTGTTTGATTAATTACATTAACTTCTCAGGATAAACAATGATTTAATAAATGTTTGTTCATTTATGCCAAATCTAAATTATTCACACTTCATGTGTTCTTAAATCCCAACGTTGACCCTTTCTCGCGCCCAAGTGTCTCGCGCTCAAGTGTCTCGCGCCCAAGTGTCCCCGCGCCCAAACGGCCGCGCCCAGACGGCCGCGCCAAAACGGCCGCGCCCAAATGTCCTAGACCGTAATTTAGACACTGTCTTGTGTTATAGCAAAGTTCGCCAACTAGTTTTTGAGCAGGATGAGGTGGGCTGTCCGAAAACGCCATTGGTTGAAGACGCTCTAAATTAGAAAACCTATAGCTGTTAGTGTAACTCTCTAAGCCACAGGTTATTGCCCATAAAGCAATAAATAATAATCAAAAATTGCTGTAACCTAATGTTTATTTACAGTATATTGTTATGATACATGATGCAGTATAAGAAATCATAAGAAAGAAATATAAAAAAACTAATAAATTTGGAAGTTACAATAATTAGATCTTGATGGGTGTAACATTTCGAATATGAATAATGAAAGTAATTGATACAATGAAAGGAGCCATTTGATAGTGCGATATTGATTGAAATAAATAACTTAATGGTTGTATAAAATGTTAATAAAGAACAAACCAAGGTAACATTAGACAAATGTATTTGTTAATAATAATCAGAATAAATATCCTATAATAGTATTATTTTAAAATATAGGAAGTGTGCACTAAGAATTGTATCTAATAGGGATAGAAATTTGTTTAGTTAGTTACTGTAAAACAACTCATGAAAATGTACATGTAATTTTGATATAAAGAATTTTGTGAAATAAAAAATAGAAATTATGCCTTAATTTGTTTGGTTTTGGTAATAACAAATTTAAAAAAGGATTTAAACAAATCTACAAGGTTAAACAGGTAAAATATAAAAATGGAATTTATTGATACATCAAGTGAATGAAAAGAATATACAGATACAGTTAATTGGAAATATAGAATACAGAATGTTATATCAGTTGAAGAGATTTGGATTTATTCATACGTACAAGGATATTACTAGAGGTTGTTACAAGTTATTATTTGATTTGGATATTTTGTGAGTATAACAAGAGACATCGGACTATCTGCAAAAAGGGAACAACGTTAGATTTGGAACATCATAATATAGCAACTTACCAGAAGTTAGTTCGTGTGACAGTGACATTCAGGAGGAACAAGGACTTGATTTTGGGAGCAGAGGAGTTGATTTGACATCATAGGTGTTGCTGTTTGTGAAGTGAGCAGTAGGTGTTGCGGTCTGTCAACCTCAGGATCCGGTATTAGTTGGATGTTGCTGCAGGAAAAGCAAGAGCAGTTATTAAGGTTTGTGTAGATAAGTTGAGAAAGCATTTTGAATAACTGTCAATAAAAGAAAGTGATAATATAAAGTTGATATAGTGCTTACCTAGGTGAATTGAATAATAAATGTGTTTATGTAAGATACAATTGTCAATTACCTGGTTCGATGAATTTTAAAAGTCAAGTTTGACGTTATGTGTCATTAATAGTCAAAATATTCTGCTCCAAAAAAAAACAAATCTTGCACAAGCAAACATATTCGTAAGTGCAAAAGATAAATTGCGAATCATACACACATATACAGTATACACTCATATAAGATTGTAAGAAGTATAAACCTATAATTTTGATCATTTCGATATATTTGTAGTGATGTCCTTTTAACCTAAGGTTTTACTTTGGTGTAATCGTAATGCATGTGACGTTGATTTTATCTTATCATAACTTTAGTAGTATAGTGAATAAAAAATTGTTTATACATTTACACAGTTCTAATGGCAAAATGGAGTTCAAATAAACAAAATAAATAGCAAATTGTTAAATGGTTGTACGATTTTCCCCGAAATGCCTTACACGAGCACATGTCTTCCAACCGCTAATAAAAACTAAGCAAAAGAACTTGAAATTCTCACAGAGACCTTATACACTTCAATTCGTGTAATAACCATCAAAGAGCAACAAACAAAAGTTTTAGTACTGCCTCGTAAATATCATTATCGCGAAAAACGTTAGTTGAACGTATCCAGCGCTAATTAATTGCAATCAAAATCGTCTAATCTGACAGCCACTATAAAAATACTAAAATTCTGACTTGTACAGGCTAACTCGTCTTACACCAGGCATACATTCCATGAAGCTGCAGCCAATTTATTCCTCAAGGAATCGTACTACAAACCGTAAGTTAAATGCTACGATACGAATTCGGCATATACAAGAGATCGATGGGAGATATTTTTTATGATACCCTTTTACAGTCAACATTTTACATTCAACGTTCCATTTTGTTGTTCATGTTATCTCATTGTTGTTTATACCGGGTGATTATAAATGCTCTTCCACCAAGTTGTCTTTGAAATATTTGTTGTATGATTAATATGTTGGTGGCACTGTAAGTCTATGTCAAATTCGAGGTTAGCAGGTTAGGTTTTGCTTCAGTTTTGATACAGACTGACACAGTTAATTCCGGTTGGATATTCAAGAAGGTTAGAATATTCTACATAGAAAGATACTCTTTTTTAGAATCCCTGAGAGAAGTAGTTTTCGTTCTCTATGGCAGGAGAGTAATCTTTCGTCGGTTTCGAAGCTGTAGCTCTCTTAAGACGCATTTCCAGAGTTATGTTCGTAAGAACTTTTGTTTTATTTTGATGAGTGCTTCCTATTTTTTAACACTCCACGGTATCGCAGGATTACAAACTTTAAAGGAGGACAACATTCATTAAAGTAAGACAAAAAGTTCCCATAAACATAGGTTCGGAAATGCGTCTTAAGGGAGCTACAGAAATAGACTCCTGCAATAGACAAAGATTTCTTTCTTCTCAAAATCTACTGTTCATTGTTCTAGGTGATTTCAAACACAAGTACCATTTTATGTAGAAAACTCAACCTTTTTGAATATATAACCAGAATTAACTAAAATGTTAACTGTAACAAGTTATGATAAAAAGCATCTCCCACATCTTGCATATACTACATCTTCTGAACTTTATACCGACTTTTTTAAGATCGTCTAATACAGCATACAGAATTGCATATGTACGCCAAATTACACGAAATTTGCTTTATCTGTATTATTTTAATTAAATAAAATCATTGAACTATAAAACCTACAAAACTACTTGTAGCATTAGCAAAATAATTGGGAAATAGGCAAAAAGGATAATTTAAGACCGTTACAGTGAAAGTGAAAGTTGGTAATGTGAACAATAGCAGCCCTACCTCACATAGCGCACACCACACCTCATGCATTAACCAGCTTTGATGAAATTCATGTGTCCAATACCCACTACTAATATGGCATTTTACTAGTTCGTTTCAAAAAAAAAGTTACCCATAATATCGTCGATTATAATAAATAACCCACATGTGACTTACAACTATTTAACTGATTGCCATGGGTTCTAAATGCTTTAACTCACTGTCAATTAATTTGTCGCTCTGACTTTCCACAATTCCCAATAAAAAATGTATACTTTTTTGGTATTTATTGAGTTTTTGGTTAAAACTTTCTGTACATTTGTGAGTTACTACATCTTATCCACTCGAGGTAATTAAACCTACTCGACAAGCCTAGTATGTTCAAACACCTCTCGTGAATAATATCTACTATAACCCACTAATACCATAAAATAATAACTATTATCATCTTCATCGAGTGGGCAAAAGATACAATGTTGATAAGTTACGTAGGTGACTGTTTTTCTTTAAAAAATAATAGTATATTATGTTATTAGGAGCAAAAGTTACTTTTGCTCCGAATAACATATAGTATTTTTTCTTCAAACGTTTTTATAACAAATTATTTACAACTTTGTGAACAAAATTCGAAGAAAATTACTTGATCTCGTCAGCGGCAGATAATAGTATACATATTATGATACTAGTGTATAAGTACACCTTTAAAGCACGTGCGACGAGTTTAAAAGCACGACGCGGATTATGTTAAGTGATATGTTGGGTAAATGCTTACGAAGTAGTTCCCAGCCCCAGCTTCAAGCTTCTTAGAATCTTTAGTGATAAGAAATGTTATATACGCATGTGCACACTGTACTTAGTCAGTTCTTATGTCAGTTAGCATCTAGTAGACACATTGTAAACTGAATTTTGTAACTCCGTAACTTGAATAAATAAATTTTTTTGATTTGACAAGTTTCATACATTATAATTGGCGCAGTCGGTAGGATAGTCAAAAATTAAAGACAAAAATCGCTTCAATTTTGTGTTTCAACACTTAATTGGCCATCCGAACAACGAACCAAGAAGACATCTGTAATTCGAAGAGGGGAACCAGAATCATCCACATTCGAGAGCCAGAGCCTTCATTCAACAATTCAGGACTCAACAGGCCCAAAATCGCCCAGAGAGCCCTACAACGCAGGACCAGCCCTCCAAAAATCGAGTACGCTGAGCCCGCACGAGGTGACAACGCCCCGGACTAGCATCGCTGGGTTCAGTCACGTACTCAAGGAACATGAGTACAATTACAACGATATTAATGTAAGATAAATTTTATTAGCAAGTGCAAAAGTGGCTTTATATTGCTAGATATAACAGCTCATTTTGGAGCAAAGTTGTTATAATAATCATTTTACTTTTAAGCATCTAATAACAGAATTCAATTGATTTATCAACACATTCTCAGGAGAATTGTTGTTAATAATTGTGTTCGTTATTAGCCATTGCAACTCTTAAACAAATTCAGGTGCAGTTAGCTGTAAGCCAGACCAGTGAGCGTTACTGATAGAGTAACTTAATCTCTTACAGTGCTAGCACTGCATGCGTAGGATTTCTAATAATAAAATTGCAAGCCCCGCTTTAAAGCAAGTGCATTGGTTTCCTAAAATGGAGTAAATACACCATTCACTTGTTGCGAAGCAATAAAACAACGTTTAATTTTAAGATTTAGAACTGTTAAACGTTAGGTAGCAAATAAGCAAATTATTCGCGAACAAATTAAAATTTTATGCAAGGAAACGACGAGCTTCTCCAGCTTTTCGAAAATTTAAATATTCAAGAAGTACCTCCCGCAGTACCAGTAAATATGGCACAAGCATTTCATGTACCTCAAGACAGTACCAGAATTTGATGGCACTTCTTACAAACTATCGGAGTACGTGAGAGCCGCCGAAGTTATAATAACGCATTTCTTTCCTGAGGGACAAGGAGACGCTTTTCTACACACATTATTATTATCTGCACTGCGAACAAAACTAACAGGCAGAGCATTGTTAATTACAAGCGGACGTGAAATACCAACCTGGATAGCATTAAAAACGCTATTACAACAATCATTTGCGGACCAGAGATCTGAAGATTCATTGCTAAGGGATCTCATGCTATTAAAGCAGAAAAACGAAACAGCGCAGGAGTATTTTGAAAAATGCCAGCAAGTTAAAAGGTTATTGTATTCCAACGTGCAATTAAACGAACCAGCCGCAGCAGTTCGAGCAACGAAAAGAGCGCTTTACGACAGTTTAACACTAAAAGCATTTTTAACCGCGCTCAAGGAGCCTATGGGAAGTTTCTTACGAGCCAGAGGACCAACTACTCTTGACATCGCAATAAATATTTAATAGAAGAGGAAAATGTAAATTACAACAAAAATCGAGACTCATCAGAACAATATAAAAAACAAATTAAAAAACCATTTCCACCGTATAATTTAAGGCTAAGCAATCCGAGCCAGGCATGGCAACCAGCACCAAGAAATTTTAACCAATTTCCCAGTTACACACATCAAATGCCACAACCTATACAAAGAAATAATTTTCCAATTTATTCGAGACCGCAACAGCAGCAGCAGCCTCAACAACGAAATGTATTTGCACCCAGAAACACAGAAGTTAGGCATCTACCAAAACCAACACCAATGGACACTAGTTCGAGTAACACCAGAAGAACAATACAACCACCAAATATATTTATTTCTTCAGCACAGAATTCGTTTACACCTAGAGCTACATCGTACATTAGACAGTCAAATCAACCTAGAAACTTTATTTCGGAAGAGTTACACTTTCAAGAGGACCCCGAGGAAGAGGACAACATTCAGGAATATTATTACGAAGAGGAACAAGAAGAAGATAATTACTACGAAGAACAGGATTTTACTTTACCTGCCCAGAACAACGACGACACGTAGCGCAGCCAATAAATGATCAATCGCTAGGAGAAATTATAGAAGTTAACAACCAAAATTCAACGTTACCATGTATTTACATTCCACAACTCAAATCAAACTTTTTAATCGACACCGGAGCATCTAAAACTCTTATTAAACCAGAAGTAGCATATAAATATTTCCAGGAGTTAATAGTAGAGGAACCGTTTCAGATTCAGACAGCACACCAAATTTCATCTCATCAAGAAACTGTAACTATTCAATTACCATCAATATTTAAAGTGTCATTAACTCATAAATTTCATCTATTTAGTTTCGACAATAAATACGACGGACTCATTGGAATAGATTTGCTAAAGAAATTAAAAGGAACAATAAATTTTGAAGAAAACATTTTGGAAACACCACAGACCCACATCCGATTATATTCAATGGAAATAATCAATCAAGATTTGAATCATAAAATTACAATACCAGCAAGATCAAAATGTTTTGTAAAAATACCTGTAAATAGAAACATTCATGAGGGAATAATTGAACATACAAAATTAAACAAATATTTAGAAATTCCGACTTTATATGTCACAGTGCAAAATTACTTTGCAACTACATCAGTGATCAATACTAGTGATCAAGAAATAACACACACCATAATAATCCCTATACCTATCGAAATCGTGGAAGAAAATAATGACACCCTATCGCTAAATTATCAGGAGTCATCGATCGATCATTCAGCATCACCATGCAGTATCAAAAGGATACAAAGAGAAAATTTACAACAATTACGCTTGGAACATTTAAACAGCGAGGAAGCTACATTAATAAAAAATCTGTGTGAAGACTTCAAAGATATTTTCTATTGCGACCAAATTCCACTGTCCTTTACAAACCAAATTAAACACGAAATTAGGACAACTGACGAAACACCTATATATACTAAGAATTATCGATATCCAGAAGTGCATAAGAAAGAAGTAAGGCGACAAATTGACAAAATGTTGAAAGATCAAATAATCGAACCATCAACATCACCATGGAGTTTACCTCTTTGGGTTGTTCCAAAAAAGGTCGATGCATCAGCAAAACAAAAGTGGGGAATAGTTATCGACTACCGAAAACTAAACGAAAAAACTATCGACGACAAGTACCCATTGTCTAATATCAATGATTTACTTGACAAATTAGGAAAATGCCAATACTTTACAACACTTGACTTAGCTTCAGCATTCCACCAAATCGAAGTCCGCATTTAATACAGAAAATGGACATTACTAGTTCAGACGGGTTCCTTTCGGCCTTAAAAATGCGCCGTCATCGTTTCAAAGAGTTATGGACAACATACTACGAGGTATCCAAAACGAAAAATGTTTAGTATACCTTGATGACATCATTATTTTTTCGACATCACTCCAAGAACACATTTCCAGATTAAAAGAAGTATTTCTGCGACTACGAAAAACAAATTTTAAAATCCAATTGGACAAAAGCGAGTTTCTAAAAAGAGAAGTTCAATATTTAGGACACATTATCACCCCCGAAGGTGTGGAACCCAACCCCGATAAGATAAAGGCTATCAAAAACTATCCTATACCAAAAACTCAAAAGGAAATAAAAGACTCCTAGGTTATTATCGAAAATTTATTAAGGATTTTGCAAAATTAACGAAACCACTTACTAAATGTTTGAAAAAAGGAGCAGTAGTTATGTTATCACCGGAATATAAAGAAGCTTTCGAAAAATGTAAAACTATTTTATGCAACAAACCTATACTTAAATACCCAGATTTTGAAAAGGAATTTAATCTAACTACAGACGCATCCAACTTTGCAATTGGAGCCGTACTTTCGCAAGGACCTATAGGCAAGGATTTACCCGTTTCATACGCTTCAAGAACGTTAAACGAATCAGAGGAAAAATATTCAACAATCGAAAAAGAATTATTAGCAATAATTTGGGCAACTAAATACTTCAGACCGTACCTTTATGGACGAAAATTCAAAATCATCACGAATCATAAACCATTACAATGGCTTAATTCATTAAAAGAACCAAATTCTAAACTTGCAAGATGGAGACTTAGACTGGAAGAATTCCACTATGATGTTATTTATAAAAAAGGAAAACATAACACGAACGCTGATGCCCTATCACGCATAAAATTGAATCTTATCGACACAAAACCAATGATCGTTAATTTCGATACCACCATGGTAGACTTATTAAATGAAGTAATAAACGAGACCTCCATTGAACATGTTAACGAAACACCCTCGAGTTCAAACAAAGAATTTCAAGCTGTACCAGAAATATCAGATGACAATCAATCAATAAATACGACTCATTTCAAAAATCAAGAATCGCACTTTTACAAATGCGTAACAAAAAGAAACAATAAAAACAGCTCTAAGAAAATTACATTTAACATCAATGACAAAGTGCTTATTAAAACCAACGCCAGGAATAAAGCTAGAATTCAATAAGATGGACCATATACTATAAGTTCAATCAACGATAAAGGAATAGCTACTTTATTAGACAAAAATAATAAAAAGAAATCTAGGCATTTAGACGAACTAAGTAAACCCATTGTTACAGAACCACCTGTATCACCGTCATCTCTACCCTCGACAAGCCAGTAATTACGAAAATTGAAAATAATCCCGGTTTATTCCCACATAAACTCGGAACAGCAAGAAATCAAGTAGACGAATGGACACTAATAAAAAATATCGACTATACTTCAATAATAGAAGAATACAAATGGTTGGAGTTAAACATTCAAAGAATGAAAAATGGATTTACAAATTTACCTCACGGACATACATACGATAAAGAACTTCAAAATTACCAAACCCTGCTAAATATAACCTCATCTGAAATTAAACGAAAATTAAATCAACTATTTCTTACAAGAAATAAACGAGGCTTAATCGACGGCCCAGGAACAGTTTTCAAATTCCTAACTGGAAACTTAGATTCGACTGATGGAGAAAAAATCGAAAAAGCAATTGAAGAACTACGAAAAGGACAGGAATCCCACGACAAAATTCTAACTGAACAAATATCAATAACGGAACAAATACTCGATAAAGTAAACAAAACTATTAGTACACTGAGAGTTGACCAATACACATTATTATCAAGAATAAAACAATTAGAAGCTCAAATCGAAGATTCGATAATCAATATGCATACTATATTTTTGCAAATATCAGGAATGATGAACGTAATATTGTACCTACTTAATAATTTGGAACAAGCAATCACTTTTACCAAACTCGAGATTATGCACCCATCAATAATTGATCCTGAGGACTTAGAAGCCAATTTAATATTTATCCAGAATAAAATACAAGGACAACAATTGCCATTTAAAATCAACCGAGAAAATTTACCTTTATACGAAGACATTATTGCAGTCAAAGCATATCAAATAAAATCCAGAATCGTATTTATTTTGGAAATACCTCTAATAAATCCGGACATCTACGATTACTATCATCTTTACCCATTACCTGTGAAAACCGATCAACATTTCCAAATAATTATACCACAGAAAATGTATTTGCTTTACAATGACAATAATTATATTTCCACGGACGAGTCCTGCAAAAAACTACGCAACGGCGAACACCTATGTAAAATCCAAGAAAAAATCAATTCAGAAGAACCACTTTGCGAAGCTCAACTCATTTCATTTATAAAAAATAATGTATGTAAAACCGAAATATTTACATTAGAGCATTTTAAAACACAGAAAATCGCCCAAGATTCATGGTTACTGATTGCCGATAAAGAATTAATATCCACAATCACTTGTGAAAATAGTAAGCAGAAGATGCCGCTAAATGGAAATTACATTGTACAGATACCACCAAGATGTGAACTAAAACTTGAAAATAGGGTACTGAGGACAAATTATTACTCTAATTTCGTAAACGAGATAATTCAGTTGCCGATGATCAACTCAACGCCTACCGGAGAACAACAAATAAATAATAAACTCCCATCGATACATCTGGAGAACATCGATCTAGACGACATATTCACTTTAAAAAGTAAGCTAAAAGACTTGCATAAAAAAGTGTATAAACCAAATTTTGACGGACATTTATATATTAGTAATATTGTATTTTTCATGTTAATCTTAGTTATAATCGCAATTTTGTTCACTTTATATAAATATAATAAACTGCCTGCATTTTGTAATAGGAATAACGTAAATCAATTAAGCCCAAAACCAGTCGAAATTATTCCCTAGAAATTATGATAAAAATGTAATTTTACCGTAATTTCTGTTCTAATGAAGGGAGGGATTATGTTAAGTGATATGTTGGGTAAATGCTTACGAAGTAGTTCCCAGCCCCAGCTTCAAGCTTCTTAGAATCTTTAGTGATAAGAAATGTTATATACGCATGTGCACACTGTACTTAGTCAGTTCTTATGTCAGTTTGCATCTAGTAGACACATTGTAAACTGAATTTTGTAACTCCGTAACTTGAATAAATAAATTTTTTTGATTTGACAAGTTTCGTAAATTATAATTCGCGCTAGCTGAGAGCTTTTAACGTCCCTAGTGCTTTAATGGCACTTATACACGTGTAGCATACGCTGTTTTTTCTACGATCGTAACAGAAATATAAAAACTTAGTTCGGTGACACTTTTTCCGTCACATTGTGTTAGATATTCTAGGTTATGTTGACATTAAAACTTACGGCAAAGCATGTTTTAATTTAGTATTAAAACACGCCTCCAATGGCAACGTGCGAATAAGACGTATTTTGGGTGCTAATAATAAACGTCGCTTTTGACACTAGAAACAGTGCAATAAGTTGTCATTTTGACACGGTCGTAGAAAAAGTGTTTTAGATGCCATGGCAATGAAGTGACAGTTTAGCATCATCAATCAAGCAGTATAATGTCACATTTTACTGCCGTTTAAAGAAAAAATACGTTTATAGCGAGTTCCTTCTCTTTAGGTTTGCCGCTGGAGATTCTAATAAATAATAATTTAGGAATTATAATACTCGTGGCTTCACCATGTTTCTCTTCAGTCTCTACGTATATAAGCTATATTATTCAACACGATTCTAAGAATACTCACATCCGCTTATTTGAGTAAGCATGTAGCACCTTGCGTCTGCATCCCCACAATCGTCCACTTTTACTCCTACAGGATCTGCACAGGCTCCCCCCAGCGGGGTGTGGCACGAGTAGCACCGCAGAGACATTCCTTAAAAATTATGGTTCATTAATTTTACTGATATCAGTACTTCTACGATGGTAGTATTGTGTTCTAGTAATAGTAACTAACGATGGGAGAATAAGTGAAAAATTAATAGTAATTAACTAACTACTCTCAGCAACTGAAATAGGCGAAAAACCACTTCTAAAGACGACTGTCATTTAGTTTTCTATTTGTGCTGTATATTAACAGTAAACAATACCAGGATTAAACTTTAAAATTGTAAATTGTTGAAGATTTAACACAGAATTGGAAATTATTTTACGAAAACAACATTTTACAAAGCTGTGCACTTGCAGTTCACCATTTAAATTGCATGGGTCCACATAAAAAAAATGATCCTATGTTGACGAACTTACAATACAAAACGACTGAGCTCAAAAAAATTATTCAAACCTAAATACAATTGGTAATTCACTTACCCTGCTCGATAAAAGATATCACAGTAGCAATTACAATCAAATATTTATTATTGGCACGCATTATGCTTTAAAATTGCGACTGATCTGTAATAAAGGTCAACTACAATTGGCACAGAATTTTTTTATGAGTACGTTAACAGTGGTCAAACATTTCACATCCTGACACATATTTGTTTTCGCAAGTAAAAATATTACGCACCTTTACTTGGAGTGCTTTATCTTATCTATAGAGCCTCGTCTGGAAACCGAAAATGTACCGATAGTTCAACGAAAATCATATTCCATTAGCTCTTCCATTATCAACCATTACTAAAATAGTTATAACACAGATTTTCATTTTGCAACTTTAGTTATTTCTCTGCACATAGGGACTGTTTTTAAGCAAGGGGGAATATCGTATCAACCATTACTAAAGTAGTTATATCACATATTTTTATTCACTGATAGCTTCTCGTTTGTAGAAGATTAGGGTTTTGCGAGTGAGATACCTCCTATGTAAGTAAACCTTGCTTGGACTGCCGTTAGATTGAAGTTCGTGTTGTCGCAAAACGGCAACGAGCGACCATTTTGTTTCTGTTTAGTAGTTATTGAAGCCATTAATATAATTCGACTCACGACATAAATACTCGAGCATATGCAGTTAGCCTGGGCTGTTAGCCTGAGCTGTTAGCCTGGACTGTCAGTCTATCCCAAAAGTTGTAATGGGCTGGATATTACGTAAGTTGGAGAATTGTGATATTGAGTTGTTGTGCTATCACTTGCTGCAGTAGAGTATTACACAAGAAATATGATGATTAGTGTTTCTGAGACGTTTCGTGACATTTACTTGTACTCTGGATGTATTATGAATAGCTGGGCATAGACACACGTTCAAAACCGCCATGAAAAACTACATTCGTGGCGGTTTTGAATGTGTGACTATGCCCAGCTAATAGTTTTCTGCGCATCACGTGTTCGAAATATTGCATGATTTCTACCCGAATTGAATTTTTTAACTCTCAGTTTCCTCAAGACAAGTATATTTATTTTCTTATCGGTCCAATCTACTTTTAGTAACGTTAGCAAAATATCTCTGGAGCATGTTCAGTTTCGAAGTGGGGGATAGCTCTTCGGTAGCCATATCTTCTTAGAAGTATTAAAATTCTTACTTTGACCTCTGAGTTCGTGTTCTATAAGCCCAACTAAGCCATTGATGATGGGGTAGATTCGGTTTAACGTTTCGTCGCTCTCGTGTGTGTCCTAGGTAGCTTCTGAAGCGTACGGTATAGGTATGCTGGCCGCCCACGATCTGAGGTAGGACGCGATTTTATATCTTTTAATACTTGGGCTAACGCTCTAACTAATTGATTTTCAAGCTTTTTTAGTTTTTTGCGCCCTTTTCGTCCTCGTTCTCCTTCGTTCCCTTTCTTTTTATTTTCCCTTCCGTTTCGGTTTTGACATCTGGTTGCTCTGTTTGTAACTGTACGTTACTACTTCGAAACGTTCCTAACTAGGAATGAAACTACTGATGATGCTTGCACTAGCAGCACCAGCTGGCTGGGCGCAGGCTTAGACACCCGTCCAGGTTTTTCCCATCACTCTGCGTAATCATCAAGATTAGATTTTTTGATCACTCTATATCGCATGGGTGTTTAGCAAAACAATTCGCGCTTCCAAGAAAAATTCCTGGTTTCCGGAATTACGCCAGTTGAAGAAATTTCTCGACATAGATTTCAAGTGTTGTTTTTTATACGCGGAATGTGACCATCAGTCGCTTCCTGATTGAACTTCATATTTATGTCAACTTTGCTGCCGGTGAATGACTACTAGTCTAGAGTCCAGCGTAAGATAGGGACAGGCACGTCACAGTTCGGCTGCCCGGGTTTTTTTACGTCACGCGCCTCAAGAATTGGCAGTGCCGTACACGGATACAAGTGAACTCACTGCGTATCCTAATCTGCAATAAAATAAACAGGCCAACTCATCACCGGTAATTCCAGGTCAAAACTATATTTTAGAGACAAGTGAATTCATCACCAACCACCGGCTTTGATATAATCCCTCGTCTAATGGGTCTATGAAGTACCTACAACAATATTAAACTTTGGGGTTTTTCCGAAAGTGATTGGAATTTTGTTTCAGAGAAAGTTTAGCACGGATGGACACTTTAATAGTCGATTTTATCTTAAGTCAGCTTAGGCAGAAAATGTTCATTGTAAACGTTTATAAATAGGTAGAAAGGTTTTGCTTCGAATGTTGTTTGAAAATAATTATCAATTAAATGTGTACCTACTTACGTATATATTATGTAAATAGATTTATTTTGCATTAGTCTAATAAAAACTGTTTGTACCTATTTTTGCTTATTTATTTCCTGGGTAGAAATTTCATACCAAACTTGTGGACATCTTTAATAATAACATGAAACGCAAATGAGAAAAACTATCAACAACTAAACCCCCTGGTAACAGGACGCCTATTTAAGAACGTGCCGTTGCTAAGTAACCATGGTCCATCTGGATAATCGCCAAACCATTGCGCACCCTGGCAATGATGACGTACCTGTCCCTATCCTACGTTGGCCGGACTCTACTCCGACATACAGTGGTTCAAAATTTCTGTAAGCAATCTTGTACATAAAATTATTAAAACTTCTATAAATGTAGTTCTATGAGAAGTTTTATTGTTGCATTCTTAGGCTCTTGTGATATCTATCGTTACTTGATATAGATTCATAATTAATTCTTCTTTAATTTCTTCTCCATTGTTTATAACCACTTGTCTAATTGGTTTATTTAAACATTCAAATACGAGGGGATTAACAGAAGTTTGCCAAGATGGCGCTCACTAACTAGTTTTTAAACAAATGAGATTAGCTGTCAATTCGTTATGGTTTTCCAATCAAGGAAAAAATTCAAGAAAATTGAGAAGAATGGATACGAAAAAACGAAAAATTGGTGATGAAGAGTCGTTTGAGATTCTGCACCGTACGCAAAAATAAATTCGCTATGCAATTCTCTGTGGATTTCGATGTCACCTTAAACCAGTGGAAATTTTCCAAGAATACCGAATTGCATATGGGGTGAATGCGCCATCCCTTGTGACTGTTTTCATGTGGTTTCAAAGATTTAAAACCGGACATTTTTCTGTTGAGGATGACCTTCGTGAAAAATTCCAGAATGACCCAGCAAATTATAGCTAATAAATTGGGCTAAAATGCGATGGCTGTGTTAAAAATATTAAATCATCATCGGAGATACACGAAAAAATGTGCTCGATGGGTTCCAAGGATTTTGACAGGGAAGCAAAAAAAAAGCACGTGTTCGTTTTGCTCAATATTTCTTGGAAAAATTTGATAACAGAAGATGCAGAGCTTTCAGTAAAATTGTAACAGTAAGACCCATAAACTAAACAGCAGTCCATGGTATGAAGCTGAAAAGGTTCAAGTCCACTAGTTAAAGCAATGATCTCTGTTTACTTCACTAGATCAAAAATTATGGCACTTATTCGACTGGAACGTGGTCAAATGGTAACTGCTAAGTGGTATACAGAAATTTGTTTACCACAAGTTTTCAAAAATTTATCACAAAGCCAGACAAAAAAAGAAATTCGTCGCTACGTTTTGCATCATGACAACACTAGCTCTCACACTGCAGAAATCACCATTAACTTTCTTGCGCTCTCAAACATTCATGAAATTCGTCCAGCCTCATATTCTCCGGACCTTGGGCCTTGTGACTTTTGGTTGCTTCCCAATATTAAGAAAGAATTAAAAGGAAAAACCTTTGCTTCGAATGACGACATTATTAATGCGGCCACTACTGAAATTTAGAAGCTCCAAAATTCCGATTTTGAGGACTGTTTTGAAAAATGGCTGTACCGTGTTAAAAAATGTATCGAAATATACGGAAAATATGCAGAGAAATCATGAAACAATGTAAAGTGTAACTTCTTTTCAACCCAATTTAGAGATTTTTTGTTAGTCCCCTCGTAAATAACTAAAACGAATAAAAACGAAACACTTTCTAAATAAACATAATTACACTTAAAATTATGCAAAAACTGCAGATCTAATTCTAAACCTAATTTTATCCTTTAGTTCAGCGCATCCGAATGCCACTGCGGTCCAAATTTTGTTTCGATCGGTGATGGTTTATGGTCTTCTTGCAGCTTGGGTCCCTTCTCCATCCAGTAGATGCCAGAATGTTTATCAGAAGGTCATTGGGAATCTGGAATAATATTTGTACAGCTTGGAAATTCAGATATAGCAAATTCTATTAACCTTTTAGGACTACAGTTATACCACCACCAAGATCTGTCTCGCTTTCTGTAGCATGGATCAAGTCTACAAAGTTTTCCCGGTGCAAAATCGGTTCTGACACGCACCTAACTCTCCGGACATATGTAATTTTTCAATAATCTCATCTATGGGGCTTGTTTGCTGATTACGACGTTGTTACACTAGTCGATAATGTTAAATGTACCTTTCGGAGCAAAACACAGGCGTATGATTTAGCATGTAGTGCATTATTATTCTTAAGCACACATATCACAAACGTACACTTGAAACACAGTAGATTGAAGCTGTTACTACGTGTAACACATTTTCCTAAGCAATGCTTGTTCCTTGTGTTTTTAACTCATCAAGTTTACAGCTGGATTTGCCCTACCTTTAAGAAAAAAGCAACCTGTAGTTTGTCGACGTTACCGAAATGCTGTGATCGTAGCTCGCAATTATATGCGCTTTGAGATTATTTTGACTAAAATAAATATTATCAGGAAATAGCCTCCTTTTAGCGTTTGTTTCGTCTTACGCGACACCAGTATAAATGCTTTATTATGTTTGCAAGGTTATTGCATCCGCATGTTATGCTTATTGGCGGGTACGTCTATTACTGTCTTACCGATGCTGTATCAAATCTGCTCCTGAGAAGGGCATATCACAGCAATATACAGGGTGTATCAAAAATACGTTTATTAATTTTAAGGCATAGTCAATCTCGCTAAATTAAACATTTTTTCCGTTTGTATTATTTTAATACCGCTTAAACTGATCTAATATTAGATTGTGCTTTACACCGGGCAGAGCTCGGTAACTTAAGGGGGTGAAATGCCTGAACGCCACCACTTTTGAAATAATAATACTAAGCGATTTCTTAAAAGTGGAAAGAGAAAGTCACCCGTAGGTGATCAAATGTGAACAACTATGAGAACATTAATCGCGAAAACTCAATTTCAAGGCTCAAGACTACTCGGAAAGAATTACCTGGATGGACTGTGATTTATCTTGTTTCTTCCATTATTAAAATATATCAGTAACGATGAGATTAAATCACATATTCAAAGTGACTCAGTCTCAAATTGGGATATATTTAACATTCCCAGTTCACACACAGGCAGTTGAACGATGTGTAAAACTCGTGTAAGAAGCCTCAGGCAAAGTTTGCGGAGCGGAGTCTAGGAATGGCTTTATCAGAACGACTCTGCTGTCAAGATCAACGATGGCTAACTTCGCCCATAAATCAGATTTCAAAGTACCTTTAGCTAGGAATGAGTGAAAACGGAGATGTTCAATTGTTCAACATGAGTTTCTTGGAGTTACGACTCTTCACACAAAAACTTAGTTTTTCAATAAAAAAAATATTTATAAATATTACTAATGGTCTAAAATAATTTCTTTGTAAACATTTAAACCTATATTCAATAAAGAACAAATATAAAAAACATTTAAGTTGTTAGTATTTTGTTTCCTTGAACTGTGATCTACCTTTATTTGTAATTTTTTAAAAATTTTATTAACTTTGAAGGGAATGCGCGACCGGAAGGTATTGCTGGATTTAAATAATATTTAAACATTATTGTCTGTGGTTCTAATGCATAAGAATTTGAGCTATTACATTCGGGAAGAGGCTAACTTAAAAATGTTAAAAATTATCGTAGAAATGTGATTTTTTCTCAATTTCGATAAACTTTAGAGCACTTGCGCGACGGAAGATATAAACCAATTTTATTTCTTTTTTATCCCTTTTTAGTCTCCTCAATTCTCAACTTTTCTGCAGTATTACGACTTTTTTTTAAAAATAGATTTTTTTCGGCCCGCCCGACTACGTCAATATGACATTTGACCAAAATGACGGTAAAATAACCCACAATAAGAAGCATGCGAGCAAGCCTAAAAACTTACTTTAAGTGTTAGGTACTGCTTCGAAGAGGAGAAACGTCGGATTACATAGGTCAAGAATAATCTGGTTTCAATAATGTGCTATTTAGAGCATCCCTTACATTATAGGTTAGGTATATGTCAAATTCTTTCTGAAGTTTACTACCTGTGATCTAACTGATCTTTTTGAATATCACTGTAATATAAGACATGCGTTTTAAACAATATATTTTGTTATATCGGAGGTCACAGAAAAAAAGAAATGTGTAGACTTTATACTTCGTTCACACCTTATTTTCAGTAAGGTTGGCGATAAAAAAAATTTCATTTTAGCTGTTTAAATGGAACTTCAAATGGCACGTACAATTACTTTTAGGTTAGAAAAAATTTTAGGTTAAATATTTGTAAGAGTATTTAAAATTCAGTCTATCTTTCAATTTAACACAGCATTTCCAAACATGATTTTGGAAACTTTTGTCTCCTTAGTTTTGTAGCTTTTTACAATTATGAATTATGACCATCATTAAGGAAAATCGATATAAAATTGAAATAACACTTAACAAAAGATTACAAGTTCATGTCAATGAGGTCAGTAGCATTCTAACTAAAATAAAGCAGACATTTGTAAAGATTGCTTTATTTTTGGTCTTTATTTGTACAATATCGTTTTGAATTTTTTCATATTATGCCTAGCCACTTAACTCACACACATGTTCAAGATCTAGTATAATACATAATTATCAAAGTCTGAGTAAATCTGCAAACCCCTATAAAGGGTAAATTCTTCGCGGACGTTTAACGTTGGATTTCTCCAGTCTAATCCAACACATTTTCTTGCTACATCTGTTGGTGTGTCTTCAACGGAAACCTCTTCCTATAGTACCAGTTCCATAGACATAATTCATTGAAGTATGATGCAATGCTTTGAGGATTTCAGATGTTGTGTAGGTAGTAGCTTTATCTTTCGTTTCGTTTACTGCAGAGTACTTGGGACTACAAATTCCCGAGAGATATTTCAAATCATTCTCTTCTAGTAGTACTGAGACCTTTGTTGTACTTTTGTATAATTTCTCGTGCTATCTATATAGTGGCAATTTCAATTTGTCTCTTTATCTAACTGCTCTCTTTTAGCGATCTTGCAGTCAGATAAGTTATTAGTATTGTAGAAGTATTTTAAATCTGTGTGGGATTTGGTGAAATTCAAAAAAATAATACAATGATTTTGATTCTAAAGCTTTAAAGAGTCCTTCAAAATTACAATTTTGAAACCAAATGTGTATATATCATTCTACGCTTCCATTAAATTAATGGAAGAATCTCAATCTTTATTATCATTACCTCACTGTTGAATCGGATTCTCCCGATGAAATAATAAAAGGTGAATTATTTTCAGTTTGAAAATTTTCCATATATTTAGTCCAATTAGCAGATATTAGTTCTTTACAATGTTTACAGTAATTTTACCACATGTCAGCAATACACGTTGAAAGATCTTCGCCCCACAAGTTCTTTACTTTATCCTTAGATGAAGGTCGAAAATTTATATGCTTGTTGTAGTAAGACAGTGTCCCCATACCATTTCAATTGGGTTATATTGACAATAATATGGGGCAGTCTAACTACTTCATGCCATGCTATTTCAATTACATACCGTTTTTGAGGTCATTTCGAAAACGTTTAATTAAATTCCAAAATTTCATTTTTGTAATTTGGCCCTCGACTTTGACGTCATGATTAATCAGCCATTCCTGCATTTCAACTACTTTAGAAGAAAATGTGAGCGCTTTGTCTACCTGCATCGAATAATATGATGGATGCATTATCCATAACCACTATACATGTTCACGGTAATTTGGCTAGAGCCGGAACTATTTAGATTGTCACTCAATTTTTGAAAATGTTGCCATTCATCGTTTTATGGTAGTGGCGGTCGTTGTTTGTTGAATACAGTAACAAGTCACACTCTTATAAAAAAAAACAAAACCAGATCCTACATAAACCTTTTCCCGTCATGTTTAATCTTGGCTGGGTCACTTTTCAAATCAGTTTCGTGTAACCAACGACGGACACTACTGCCATTCTCATATAGCCACGTCTCGTCGAGAAACACGAACGTCACATCGCCTGAATTTCGAAGTGTCGAATGTCTTAAAAAATTCATTTTGGCTGCAACTACACGTTCACATAAAATTTTGCGTCCATTCCCTTGTTCGTATTTGTAATCCTTTTATTTTAAAAGTTTGCACGCCCACCCTTATATTCCAAATGTTCTTTAGAGTATATCAGTAGATTATTCAATGTAAAGTATTTACTTATTTTTTTAATTGTATTGTCAAATTTGTAGTTGCAGATAGTCACAAAACCAATAATTGTGTTGTTTCTTGTCTTTAGGACATCTGCGGGATGATTTTTTAAAACATTCTTTCACTGATAATTTTGAAATAGCCCACACTATACGTCCAGAGATCTGCAAGTATAGATAAATATTAATATCGGAGGTTTGTCTGAATATGAAAATCCTTACCTCAAAAATTAAATCCACTTGCCTTACTGCGGCGACTGGCAGGTTGGGATTATTTTTCTGAATCGTATCCAATGTTCGTTTTACATGAAGCTTCGTTTTACAATAAATTGTTTTTGGCATTTTGATATTAATTACCAAATGACAGGTGAAAGAAGAAAGTAACTCAAACTTCCAAAAACTCCTATTAAAATAACTAGACCACTTGAGAATACTGTTTCATTATTCATCATTACAGTTTGTCATTTTGAAGTTATATTAGGTTTTTACACGATAACAATCATTGCAGCCAACCTTACAAGTCACCAATCACAGCCGCCCCTACTGAAAATAATGGCTCCGTTTTCATTCGCCGGATTCTTTTCGCCGGAATTCGATTCGCCGGAATCCGACACGCCGGAATTCGATTCGCCAGAAGTGTTTTGACCGGAATGCATTTCCCCGGATATTAATATCAAGGACACTATGCTGATCATGGGGCAACACCTTCCGTAATAGTAAAAAAAATATATCAAAGGCTGCAACTAACCTAAACAAGCTAAAACGAGACACAGTTCTTTGCCGAATTTCGTTATATGACACGCACCCTACGATCCGGCAAGTCGAAATCCGGCGAAGAAAATCCGTCGAATGGGAAGGCCACGCAAATAGGTGTGAACAGATAATACAGTAATCCACACAGTTAATCAGTTTGGCCCATACCAACATTAGGATGACGTCAGACAATAATTAGGTGAATTTGATAGTACTGTATAACATTGATACACAGTATGCCTACGTACGCTACGTGAAAAGCAAACATTAGCAACATTTACTGAAATACTAGGAAAGATAAAGGACACAAACTCTATAGTAACCTTTGAGTTTTTATAATATGCTATTTTCTGAGGACAGTCTCCAATTTTAAAAACTAGCGTTGATATGTCATCTTACATAATCCCAGATAAAATCAAGCAAATAATGCTAAGAAATACTGTGGGCGCAGCAACCGACGAGGAATCGCCTTCGTTTCCATTTCCGTTGCCAGTACTTCCTCCACCGGTAATATTGAAAACTTTGTTATTACACAAATCAGCCTGGTTGCACAAAGTACAGACAAAATTCGCTTCAGTGTGAGGACACGTGTTGGCTCCAAAAATGCAACCCCGTTGCACAAATATGCCCACTGTAACAAAAAAAAATCGTAAAGTTCAATAGCGTATTATACAATTTGTCTATTAAGAATTAAGGCAGGTTTCTCTCTACCATACACAATAATTAAATTCCACAACTTGAAACAAACTGTCTAAAAGTAAATATGACAGATAAATATTATACATCAGTACAATTATAATTCATCATGATAGGGAACCTCAAGAAACTGGCTCTCAGTCCGGACAGGTGTGGCGAAGAATTCCCGGGATAGAAAGATTGCACATAGACATTCCAGGATTAATTGAGACGAGATGGTTTGGAAATGGAATACATTGCTACAATATATTATTCTGCCAACAATGACCCCGAATATAGAAATGGAGTAGGTTTCATTGAGCGATGAAATCAATCGATATGAAACAGCACCCTTACTTTAATTGAGTCATACTGCTTCCATTGGAAGTTAAACCAGTCAACATCAATATTTTTAGATATATGCCCCTATATATTATTAATTAAAATTCAGGAAGCGGTTTTTAATATCCTTAGGTGGGGTAGTTACGTAGTGCCCGAACAAGTGTGTGGGCGCAAAATTTGATACCACAGGTGGTTCCATTCCAATGCGTGAGCTGTTATATTTTTTAGTGTTGCTTGTGGCAATTATGTTGATTAATGAAAAGCATGAAAGAATATGGTCTATAATAGATATTATTGCTTGAGTAGCTTGTAATGGAGGTTGTAAGACGGCTTTATTGTGCAGGTGAGTTGAAAATTGTTTCATTGTTGGTTTGTAGAGAGCTTTGTTGTTGGATCGTTCCTTGTTATTGTGGGGTTGGTGTCGAATTGGTATGGCATATAGTGAACTATTTACCTGGGGGTAATAGTAGACATCCAGCGAAATGACCACTAAGTCCTGACCCTGATAAGCAATTATCAGTGATCCAGGAAGCACACTTGGATAGTCTAGGGATGCTCCCGCAGTTGCAATGCGCACTGACGTAGTTGATGCTAGATCGGTAACTAGTTAGCATTTGGATAATATGCGTCCGAGGTAATCATCCGTATTACAGGTGTAGCTGAAGATCATCCTTATCGAGAAATGCTACTAGATGCTACGCGATAGCATCACGAGGGGCAGCAAAACCCACTATACGTACTAGCATCCCGAACATGTACTGCTAAATGCCTGCTTACTTTTGTTTGTATGCGTGGCTTTGTAATTTGTGAACACATGCCACATGAAACAGGCCGCTAATCAACTTGCCTTCCCGATGTCGTATTTGTGACTCAAAACTTCTACATAAGTCGCCAACCTGCAATTTATGCGTGGGAACCAATTTAAATCCAGGAAATAATAAATTAGTTCAGAACCAAAATAACTCTGCCTGTAATGGTAATTTGTAACTGCCCTTTTTTTATTTTGGCGTTCGTGGCTTAGATTCTCTTTGTGATTGTATGACTACTTTTTTGATTAGTTATTACTAGCAAAGTCGAAATTTTAGGACCCGACTTTCACTTTCTTCTTACTTCTCGGCAAGGCAAATCGATTCAATTCCGTTTGGTAGATTCTTATAAAGATCTGAATTGCCACGCCATATTTCGAAGTCTTGGGGTGTTAAGAAGCATTCGCAGCTTTCGTACTTTCCTCCAGGATGCAGACATGACAATTTCGTTTTATACTTCACATATTTACAGGTTCACTCTATACCTCAAGCATGTTTATATTCGCTTTTGGTTTAGTAGTGCTCATTTGACATTTCGCATGTAAGCACTCTGGGATTCTCTGAAAGCATATACTCTAGAATACGCTGGGAAAGAATCTGTTGGCTAGGAACCGCTAAGACGTTTTGATGTATATATTGGCGCCGACATGCATTTTGGCATTTTCCAACTGGACTGCTCCCGTTTCTGATAGTTGAAATTGTTTCTTCCTGAGCTCCAGCACGATTTGACCCGTGCCTCGTTGCATCGTTGTGAGGTGATGTTCTTACTGCCACCAGAAAACCAGATAGCCGTAGCAACGTTAGAACAATAGCTCTATTTTACAACCTCTATATAAATTATCGGTAAGAGAGGACCGAGAATCTCGTTTTTAGAGAAAATTCAGCCAGCGAAAAGCAATTAAACATTATTTTTGATAGTGCATACTACGCCTTTATACTTATAAGTTCTTTGAATGCCTATCGACAGACTTTAGCTATACCTCTCAAGTTAAAGATTAGCTTTTTACCAGCCCCTGACAGGCTGTAATTTGGATGCGATAGGTTTTGCGCTGTTACCAGTCTTGGTAACTGCATAGCGATTGTGAGCCTTCATATTTGTTCAAACATCGGATAAGTAAAATTAGGTAAAGTTATACGGACACAAACGTGCGTCAATTAGAATATAAAACTAGATCATGGTATGTGCCAATTACAATATTTGTATATACGACTCAGCTAGCATTGGCTTACTGGATCGAGTTACGTTTTTGTTTTTTGATTTATATAAACGATCTTACTAACCTGAATGTAAACGGTGACATAATTTCATTTTCTGATGACACAGCTATTTCTTTGCTGCAGAGAGTCATGAGGAACTAGTATGCAAGGCGGAAGATGGAATGGCACGTATAATGTATAAATTAAAAACCGATTTGCTATCGGCTGAACTTGTCTAAAACCAAGTTTATATATTTTTTCCTTAACACAACAAATTACTCCACCTATTACAAATATTTGCATTCACTCATCCAAGTGTATGAATAACAATAAAAATAATTGCAACTGTACTCAAATTATTACATCTGCGAATTATATTAAATATATTGGAATATACATTGACGGAAACATGAGATGGAAAAAACACTTAGAAGAAACGGCAACTAAAATTAGGAAATCTTTATAAAATTTAAATTGCTTAAAACTATATTAAAAAGGGAAACAGTATTCAACGTTTACTATGCCTTAGTTCAATCTGTTATTCAGTATGGAATAATAGGTTGGGGGTGGTGTAGCAGACTGCTATTTGTTCCTTTAGAAATTCTTCAAAAATTAGTAATAAAAATTATATTCAATAAAGATTATACTTACTCCACGGAGCTACTTTTTTCAGAAACAATTATTTTTTCGATTAGGCAATTATATCTATACACATTGGCTATTTTTGCTTTTAAACATCATACATTTTTACATTGTGCGCTCATTCCTATCAAACCCGAAGGTAAAGAAAAGCATCTGGTTATCAATCTTAAAACAATGAAATCAGTTTCACAAAAGCATGCCAGTTATTTATGTACAAAATTTGTTCAATGAGATTCCGATAAATTTGAGAAATATTTCTTCTTTGAATATTTTAAATTAAAAATTAAAAAATGGATTAAGAGTAAAGCCTTGGATTACTATGCTTGCTTAAGTAGGACCATTCATTAGATTTTAAGAGTAGATTTTTAAGTTAATTTCAATTATAATCAAATGACATATTGGGAATGCGAGGATTAATTCAATTCAATTTATTTATAAAATTTATTATATTACTTTGTCAAAATGAATAGAAACTGGCCACACACAAGTTATCTTTTGTAGTCAGTATCATTTTAATGTATTTACATTTGCATATATGTATACTTGTCTGAATAAATTCCTTTATCTATCGATCTACGTTACGATAAGGAAGTTTTATGCCGACTGTCGCATATTTCATACTATCACTAGGTCACATTTACACACATTGTTGACGCGGCGAACTGCAAACGTCATGTTTTTGTGCCTATACCAATACTAGGTTTTGAGTTCAAAAAGTTTCAAATTTTTTTGAATATACTTCTAAACTCTGAGGTGTATTCACTTGTGACCGAATCAGGCTAAGAATGTCTAAGGGGCAGTTAGGCCGGCCTACTCCAGACACATTTTATCAAAATCTTTCCTCTCCTCTCATCAAGTGTAAACCCCCTTCAGTAAAACAACCTTGTTATATAACATTATACAATTTATGTTCTGAAGTGCGTCCTGAACGAGCGCAAAAAGTAATTGTCGAAGCTACGCAAATCGAAGCCTTGCATAAATTCACGGAGCATCGCTGACAATATTGTTAAATTGGCAATTCACTTTTGAGCCAAATTTCAATAAGTTTCTTTCAATATTTAACTTTGCTTACTTTCCATTTTTCTTTTCTGCCTAAAGTAGCTCCTGCAAAATTTATTAAGTTGTAACCTCTTGGGTCGTTTTGCATTCAGCAGCCCAGTTTGACTTTTTTTATGTGCTCATTGTAAATAAATTCCGACATTTGGCCCTGGGTTCTTTTGAATCGACGAGCCTGGTTAAACTTTTATGCGTCCAGGGCGCTATTTATTTTGAAGTTGTTGTTATATTGCTCTGTTTCTAACCGGTTTAGATATTAAAAGTCGTTTTATTTCCTACTACTGGTACATTGCTTTATTTGAGCCACCCGATACCTGTTCGCTTTTAGAGTAAGCATTAGTGTAAGCTAGAAACGTTACACGGTGAGTGAGTTTTGTTTGAACTGTTAGTTGAACTTGTTTTTGTTGTTGTCCTGATTGGCAATCTGCACACTTTTCTATTTTGTTTAATAACCTTAAGAACCATAGCTTAATCCCTACCTATAATCACAAATCGCCGAGGGGGTTTAAGCTAGTCTGGACTGTGATCATCTTTTGCTAAAGGACGACACAATTTTACTGTTTTAATGCCAAAGGTGACAGTATTGAAAATATAACCGGTAATTTTGTATTGGGACAGCAAAACAAACGGGGTGATGTGTTGCTACAGTTCTGTAGAGAGAAAAATCTAGCTCTAAAAAACACAAATTACATCTTAGAAGATCCTACAAGTGGATATTTTTACAAGTATTTATTAATTATACTATAATATATTGTATGTGTGTATGTATTATCCGTAACCTCTTTTACCTACCGGTGTAGAGTCTGTTCCTTTGTACGCTAGCATCTAACGGTGGAGTGCTCAACTTGCCCTGATTTCGGGTTACAAAGTTAGAGTGCTCCTTAGCGCTTTCTGAGCTTACGTAGCCACTATTGTGTTAAGTTGTTAGATCGTTAATACTATAATTACTGGGCGATCTTTCAAAGCAGCATAAAATTAGGTACACTTGGGTGCAAATGCCGGCCGCTAGCTCAGCGATTCGGAGGCCATGTAGTTCTTAAAAATAAAACGGTAGAACAATAATTACTAAATGCCCAAAGCGCCAACGATTTTTGAAAATAACGGCGAATGCACCCCGGTGATCTGACGAGAAATTGTAAACTCTATACCCATCTAAAACACACTTCCTGAAAGATAGCTCCAACAAATGCAATCAAACCATAGCTAACTCACCCTGTATACTGGCAATTTAAGATCATTTAATTTCATGCTAATATCACAGTACAAGTTTACAATGAATAACATACAAATTGCATAAATTGGAATTGTAGAAACGCTCTAAATTAGTAACTACATGCGCTAACTATACTCACAGTTTCTGACACAAATAGCATTCTATAACAGGTTAAAAACAAGCAGCTTCTCAAGCTACTAGCCGCAATAGGTCCTGGAGGAAGCTCAGTTCTGGGGGAAGTTGAGCGCAATTTTCGAACTTCGGCCAAGTAGTTCCTGCAGCCGCCGGTGGTAGTTCTCAGCTAGATTAAATAGCCAAACCTCGAGGCCAAATACACTCCACAATACGGATCCATCTTGTGCCCTAACTGAGCGCTGGCGATAAGGGAAAGCGGTTCCGTGAAGGCTCGACAGATCGACTCGCGGAACCTGCAGCACGTTGCCGTAAACTCAGAACGGCGCGCCCAAGTTTAATGTGGCCGCCGGGCCGGACAATTTCTCTGTCGCGGCTAATTCAAGACAGGCATTAATTTTGCCTGGTACTGCTTGCTTTGCCAAACAAAAACTCTATTAAGACATCCCCGAACTAGTGAATTGCAACGTTACACAACTGCTCGTTTTAAGATGTTAGCGAAGAAGAACGCGTCAAGGCCTGCAATCGGTTTTCCCCAGATAAAAGCATATCGCAATTGTCTCGGCCAAATGTTCCAGACACGCGGTGCGCGGGAAAATAACATTCGAATTTGAAATTACGACAGGTGGCGTACTCTACACGTAACAAAGTGTGTGTGCTGGTGATTTGTTGACTTTGTTAATCTATCTCTTAGGTCTGCGGTTCCGAGTAGAGCACAGTTAATTTGGTGCACAACTGTAAATGGTCTTACCGAACTCGATACCAATCGCCAAGGCTGCGGAAAAATTTCGCCCACCCTGGGATTCGAACGCAAGACTTTCTGATTGCAAGCCTACGCTATACCTACTGCGCTACACGGCTTCTTTATTGTAATATATTGTGTTGGCTAACAACGTGGTGTCTTTATTTATTTTCAATTATTAATTTGCCACCTTCAAGTATCGACACCGATCATCTTTTCAAATTACAATTTTGTATTATATTGTCAATAATTATTATTATCAATAGCTCCTGAAAACTCAACAGTTACTTGTTTTCTGAAAGATTAATTCTCTAATATTTGAAATCTTATTTTCATAAGTCAATAGGTACTTATGTCAACCAAATGTCAAAACGGATTTGAAATTCAAATGACAAATACAGATTGTGTCCCGATTACACAACAATATTAAAGACAAAGTAAGTAATTCTTTGATAACTAATTCACTTTTGTTTGCCTTTTTCTAGTAATTACCTTTCAGTTGATCTCCACACCGTTCAGGATGTAAACCAACCTGCTCCTCTCTGCCTACTGATACAGGCTGCTTTCTGCCTACTGATCTAAGCTCTGACGTATCTTTCCGCAATGAAAGGTGCCTCTTATAGACAAGACGTTTGCAACTGTCCCAAATCAGTAACTCTAACCTTCCCACAGAATGTAGCCAACCGACCAAATCTGGAGAAGGCAGTATCCAGTATCCTTTACAGCCGCTGCCACACTTCCTTTACTGCCACTGTCAAACTTCCTGGAACGTGCCCTCTTAACTGATGGTGCTCCTCTGGAACTCTCCCTTATCACTGAACAGCTTGATGTATTGGATTCTGGATTAAAAATGGAGGGTGACTTACCTCACATGCACTTAGGCCGCATTAAGTGGGCCCATTGTGCTACCTCCCAGCAGCTCTACAAGTTGGGTATCACTCAAGCCATCCAATCCTTTGAATGTACTTAAGGACAACCGCAACTGGAGTGTTGCTAATTCTGACCATATCGGGCCAGAAGTCCCCCAACATGGATCCTCTGACTCTTGCGAGAGCTGGACAGTGGCACAGAACGGGTTCTGCTGTCTCGTCATCCTCGTTGCATCCGCGACCGTTTGGGCTGTTCACTAGTCCCATCCTGTGCATATGGTTGTTTAGAGTGCAGTGTCCAGATAGGATACCCACGACTAGTCGAAGGTTTCTTCGGGACAGTTGCAAGCAATATTTGGCGAGGGCGCTGTAATAGCAGCTCTTGCTTGCCGGCAGCTTTGCATGTTAACCCATCTTCGTATGAAGCTGTTTAAGGTTTCTTGATATAGCATAGAGCTTAATATTGTCAGCGATATAGGGATTAAGGGTTCTGGCCGCCAGAGAGGTTGTCCGGAAGCCAGTCTCGCAGTCTCATCAGCCTCCTCATTTCCGTAGTTACCGTCATGTCCTTTCACCCATACAAGGGAAACGACATTATTTTTTGAGATATCCTCGAGAGCTTCACGACACTGCAGTACCACACCTGAGGTAATTTTGCAACTGCCCAGGGCTAGTAAAGCGGCTCTACTGTCACTGAAGATACCAATAATTGATTCTCGATTTTCCTTTCAAGAATTGCTTTTGCACCATGCATTAGTCCAATTACTTTCGCTTGGAAGACAGTGGCCATTTTGCCTAGTGCTATGCTTTGGCGGAGGTTCAGATCGTCATAGAAAACTCCGGCACCCGTTCCATGCTTTGTTTTAGATCCATCAGTAAAGATGGATATATCTATATGCTGGGTAAACCCGACATTTTCATAGACTTTAAATTGTCTGTACAAGGCATATTGTAGAGGGAGGTAGTCTACTATAGCGTCCAGAAGAGGAATCTTGTCGACGGCCTCATTCAGGATGCGGGTATGCCTACCTCCCCTGCCTGCTGTGTGCCACAGCCCTTTGTAGCGAAGCCTCAAGGCGGTTCTTATGGCTACTTTACAAAAAGATCAAGTGGTGGAAGGCATAAAACCACCTCTAAAGCGGCATATTCTTTTTTTTGTATATACCCGTCTACGTATTCTATCTTCCATCTTCATTCAGTTGATAAAATTGTCTGACAATGTTGATGAGACGCGCTTAATATGTGAAGAAGTTTCGTCAAGGCAACATTTAATATTAATGCTAACTTTTTAGTTAGGTTTGTCAAACGAAAGTAGCGAACTTTGTTAAAATAGATTTTACTCTTCTCACACAATAAAATAATAGCATAGCCTACTATGCAAAAGTGTGTGATATTATAATCAATAACGCTAGCTCTAGCTAATGGTAATGTGGTTATCTTTGTAGCATGTTTAAACAAACAAAGTTAATGCGATTATATTTAAGCTTTAAAGATTGAGTTTACATTAGATTCGAAATCTGCGTAAAAAGTTTCTTAATAATCGTGTCCTAAAACGTTCGTCACCGAGAAGGCACTGAAAATAGTTCCTAATTTATGAACGCAACTATAACCTTATTTAAAGATAAAATGTCAATTTCGCATTTATGTAGGTATTCACATAAACATAGTTGCATTCATAAATTAGGAACAACTTTAAGTGTTTACTCGAAAACGAAAGTTCTTCCAATAAATGTAGAAGGCTAGGTATGACGCAGGCCTTTGCATTCGTACCAATTTCAAGAATCAAGGATACGTTTAATTAGCACAAAGCGCAATGATAACCAACCGGTCACTTCTTATCTTACTTAGGGTTATCTTCTCCTCGCAGGTCACAATTACTTAAACGCCCCAGTTAGTCAACTTCAAACCGTTGTTCGACTTCTTCTACCGACACACCACTATGGCTTCCTGCAGGCTTTCCTTGTGCTTCCTGGCGTTGGCTGCCGTCCTCGTTACCTGCAACGCTGTGCAGACGAGGCACCAAACCACCAACACCAACCAGCCGAAGGTAAGCGTGTTTTAAGAGCACGTTCAGGAATTAAAAATCTCTGCGTAGGTGTCCATCGACAGAGTCAACAGCATGTCGCCTGGTATGCAGCTGGACGCCTCCGACTTCTTGAAGAGGGCGTACTCGCTCAGCAGTGCCGGAGACAGGTGCAGCATCTTCAGGCAGCTTTTCGCAGAGAAGTACACTGAGTACACTTGGCACGTTGTCATGTACAAAGCCTACTCTGTCCAGTACATCAAGAGCATTGACTTGAAGGTCGGCGATGATTACTATTTGCTCTTTGCTACGAAGAAATGAGCCTTTTTGCAGGAGTAAACTGTTTCGCCTTTTTGTTGCTATTGTGATTTTATTTTTAATTAATAAACGCTATTAGAGTTTTATCTTTGTGCTTCTGGTGCTGTTGTGCGCAGCGTGACCATGATTGAATATCTACAGATAGAAGTTGTTGAGTAATATCTAATTTTAGAATAACTAACTCTACGTGTAGATAATCCCTGTCTCGAATGCCACAAGGTATCTATAGTCTTTGTACTACTTAAGAAAATTTAACTTTTTAAAAGTAATGCGAACAATAAAGCTAAAATATTGATGTTGACGTAAATTTGTTGCAAACTACCATTCGCCAGTTCATGTCCTCTTGGTATAGTTCTATTTGATTGCACACATTTTTTAAGAAATAAATGTACGTTTTTAGTAAATGTTTTCTTATCGTAGTTGTTGATAATGAAGACGAGTACTTATAATATTCTCTCCCAACGCATTGCCTTTAGTTTGGTTAGGAAAACAAAGATAACAGCCAAAATTTATTTCAAAAATCCAGGATGCTTTAATGGAATGAATTACGTTTCGTTTGCCTTATGCCGGCATAATTTCCTTATTTTGCTTTCGCATAAAATGTGCTATTTAAAAACAATGAAGGGGAGTGTTAATTCCTCCCTTTAAAATTCTATCATATATTTAGTGTTTTTATTCTATTCATAATGTTTTAAATAATCCAAGGAACCCTTAATCATGTAAATATACAAATGTAAATTATTTTGAATCTGAAGAAGTTTGCCAAGGCAAACTAAACGTAATTCATTCCATTAAAGCATCCTGGATTTTTGAAATTAATTTTGGCTGTTATCTTTGTTTTCCTAACCAAACTTTTAAATGTTTTAATATTCAGCCGTATAATTTTTACATCTTCCTTAAATTGCCTTTAGTCTTCCTGTAGCTCGTACTTCATTGTCTACTCCGTCTTTTTCTTAAAATCAAGCTTATCTAGATTTTAATATTTAGAAACCATATTCTTTCAAATGGAGTAATGCGAAAAAAGGCCGAAAAGTGTGGACGAATATGTGTACATGTGACGCAAAGAAATCTTTGTACACTATAATTGGAGTAATGTAATAACATGATATAAAAATAAACAAACCTTAGACACCGAGTGGCTTGTAGAAAAAATCGACAATAGAAGATTCGGACCTTCTAATATAGGCTACTCTTATTACTGCATGAACGTTAGAAATAGCTTTAGAAACAATCCTAATATACTCGTGTAACGGCCCTAATTGTTTCTTTTTGTTGAGCAGTAGCTTTTGTAAATCGCCTCTGAAGTGGATTTTTCTATCAAATGTGAAAACGGTATTTTGAGAAATAGGTCACTTTAAGCGCCTGTGTGTAGAACTGTAATAACCTGGCTTTCTTAATTAATTCTTTAATTTTGAGCTATGAATGATTACCAATGTTAATAAACTTTTTACTCTCGGATAGCCACAGATGCCAGGGTTCAGTCTGGTTAACTCAAATATACAATCAAGTACACATCAAACAAAGCGATTTATTTTGTATACCTATTTACATTTTAAAATAATAACTAAAATATTCCATGTATTTTCAAATAAAAGATTTGAATTTCAATGTATCACGGGCAGGCTGACGCCTACTGGGTTAGGCAAGCCACGATACTTCTTCTCGTACTTTGTCGGCGGCAGGACGAAGGGATTCGTAGTTAGAAGAGCGTCCTCTACTCGGCTAAACTGGAAACAGAATCTAGGTTAAGTTTGTTTACTTTTATCGGGGGCATGAAATAAAGTTATGTTTGCTTTTATTTCGGGGGTGTTGAGATTGGACTTGATATAAGGCGTAATCCCATTACGTCGAAGCTATTCTACAGTGCCCACAAAACCTCGTGTGCTGCAAAAACCTGGTGTGACAAGTGAAAATACGGTAGAATTACATATCGTGTGTCAGCTAATAACTTTTAAGCCAAATTTGCGTTTAAAGCTGTTACTGAAATTCCAGGGGTGTCTAGGTGATAACTAGGGGTTTTCTAATTACGTTATTCAAGGTGATTAAACCCTCCTTTAAGCTACATGAATTACTTTTAGCTTGAACCTAACCTCACACAATTTTTGGTTTAGATTATGTACTATGAATTGCGGCACTGCAGAAAGCACGGGAAATCTTCAGGACAAGATTCCTCTAGGTAAGTGAAGCTTTGAATTTTTACGAGTACGTTAATTCCGGGAGTTTCGTTGCGGGCTCTTAACCTCGCAATTCTTGTTCAAGCTTATGCACGGACCTGGAGGGCCACGTTTTTAAAATGCTTTCTGAATGAATTACGTGAATGTTGTCGGGAAGCGGTTTCGAGGAGGTCTAAGACTCTTATCAGGCGTATATGTACAACGAACCACGTACGAGTTTTAGACCACACCGGTTTCGAGGAGTAAACGTATATAAATTCCAGACAGGCATATATAAACAATGATCCACGTCTGAATTTTAGATAAGATAACTCCTGACTAGGCTCGACGGAGATCAATAGGCACTGAAAATCAATGGGCCACTTTGATCTTTCGGGGATTTCTGGGAACGATTGGTTCTAGGACTAAAAGTCAAAAATTGTCCTTCGGGCGGGACCAGGATTTGGGCCCTCAGGGGGCCCCAGGCAGGAAGCTGGTTCGGCTCGCTGGATGCAAGTCAAGTTCTCTTCACAACGTACGATACCTCTTATTTATACATTACCATACGCCGTGATTTGTGCAGGATTTTAGGCAGGGATGCGCTGGAAGACGACGGCGCCGGCGGCTCGTAATTTCTGCGCACCTCGATTGTTTCTTCGTGCCTCGGCGATGTTTTCGGACAATTTGTGACGAAGTTTTGGCGGCGGTCAAATTCGAACGTATTCCAATACGTAAAAATACGATTTCGGCCGGCGCTAACGTCACACAAGCCCCTTCCTATGGAGGAAACAGCCGGTGGGTGGACGCCCTCTTCATGGAAGTACCCCTTTCGGCTTGGAAAACACCTGGGGATCCTGGAATTCTCGGCACACAACTCGGACAACATACATTCTAGGGAACGCGGAAGTTATGGAAGTAACCGGCGTTTCTTCTGGCAGTGTCTACTAGGTGAGTATACTTTTGTAATACTTTCAACTGGGGGAGATATAAAAATCGCGGTTTCGACCTATACTCCTTTCAGGACTTCTCGAAAAAAAAACAAGTTCGGAAAGCTAGGACAGGCAACTGCTGATATGCAAGGGAAACTTGCTTGCAGTTTCTGGTCAACAGGCGGTTGTTGTGGCATTAATTTCCACCTGGATCTTCACTGGGTTCAATTTCACGGGGAACATTCAGGAAAAATTTTAGTTGTACTCCGGTACGGGTTGCATACAATTCCATAGGTTCATGCTCTACAAATGCACGTTTTCTTATAGGCACCAAGGCGAAAGCGTGATCATTCTCAGGAGACATTCAACAACATGCATGCAATTAATAATACTGGCGGGTACAACGGGCATGGACAGGACTGGTAATTTTTTTGAATTTTCTGGATAAGCGGAATGAAATTTCATGTACTGCAATCAACCACGTGAAAGCAGTTTCAGGCTAGATGAGACTAAATATTCGCGGTATCGAATCATTTGTCTTTTCGTACATTCATTCTCCGGGCTCATAAAATTCTACGGGGTGCATTCTAGAAGAAATGCTACTTACTGATGCTGAGCTCGCGGTATCGACTCGCATTCATTCAGGTTTTGTTCAATCGCGGGAAAGTATTTAGGTTACGGGATTAACCGACTTTCTCACAATATTTGAACTTTAACTGGAAGAAATTAGTAGAGGTTGCGGAGACCAACTTACAATTTCATGGACATTTTGTATGTTTGCAGGTTACCTCGGTTCTGCGAAGATGGCTTCAACTTTGAAGATCTTGCACTGGATGTGATTTCCCTGAAGGGTTCGCGTTCCAAAAACTTCTCGCGAGGGAGGTTGTGCTGCAGGATAGCACGATGCTCCACGTCTATTGTAGCTGGCTGTACTTCTCAGGGTGAAGCTGTATACCAGGAGACGTCTCGGGGGGAAGTTTTTATGGAGGGAACTTACGAACACGGGGATGATCTGGACTCCAAAACTTAGTACTGTGCTCAAAGCTGATTTCTGGACTTCAGCTGGTTCTTTTGTACTTTCTGGAATATCTGGCGCCACTTGGAGGTGACCTAGTTGCGTAAACGCCCTGGCCTTCGACGGTTGGAATCTTCCAACGGCCTGGACTTCAAACAGGAGCTCTCTATGGACTGGATTTCCTCTTTTCCGCACTTGGAATCAACATTCCTCTGGAGGTTTCTAATTTTCTGGTGTTGGACAAGCTGGTGGCCTCTATGGGGCCGTTTTCCAACATTTCTGCAGGTAGTCACAGGCGGTTCTGGCGGCGGTAACATCTGGTTCTGGTACATGTCTGTGGTCGCGGTTTGTACAACATTTAAAATAATTAATTATACTTTAACTGATAACTAATTATTTTTCAGGTAAAACTGCTCGAGCGCCACTTGGATTGCGTGCTGGTGAAGCCGATGAATTACTTGACTATATACTTGAGTTTATGTCCCTGCTCGGGCGCCATGTAATAACCTGGCTTTCTTAATTAATTCTTTAATTTTGAGCTATGAATGATTACCAATGTTAATAAACTTTTTACTCTCGGATAGCCACAGATGCCAGGGTTCAGTCTGGTTAACTCAAATATACAATCAAGTACACATCAAACAAAGCGATTTATTTTGTATACCTATTTACATTTTAAAATAATAACTAAAATATTCCATGTATTTTCAAATAAAAGATTTGAATTTCAATGTATCACGGGCAGGCTGACGCCTACTGGGTTAGGCAAGCCACGATACTTCTTCTCGTACTTTGTCGGCGGCAGGACGAAGGGATTCGTAGTTAGAAGAGCGTCCTCTACTCGGCTAAACTGGAAACAGAATCTAGGTTAAGTTTGTTTACTTTTATCGGGGGCATGAAATAAAGTTATGTTTGCTTTTATTTCGGGGGTGTTGAGATTGGACTTGATATAAGGCGTAATCCCATTACGTCGAAGCTATTCTACAGTGCCCACAAAACCTCGTGTGCTGCAAAAACCTGGTGTGACAAGTGAAAATACGGTAGAATTACATATCGTGTGTCAGCTAATAACTTTTAAGCCAAATTTGCGTTTAAAGCTGTTACTGAAATTCCAGGGGTGTCTAGGTGATAACTAGGGGTTTTCTAATTACGTTATTCAAGGTGATTAAACCCTCCTTTAAGCTACATGAATTACTTTTAGCTTGAACCTAACCTCACACAATTTTTGGTTTAGATTATGTACTATGAATTGCGGCACTGCAGAAAGCACGGGAAATCTTCAGGACAAGATTCCTCTAGGTAAGTGAAGCTTTGAATTTTTACGAGTACGTTAATTCCGGGAGTTTCGTTGCGGGCTCTTAACCTCGCAATTCTTGTTCAAGCTTATGCACGGACCTGGAGGGCCACGTTTTTAAAATGCTTTCTGAATGAATTACGTGAATGTTGTCGGGAAGCGGTTTCGAGGAGGTCTAAGACTCTTATCAGGCGTATATGTACAACGAACCACGTACGAGTTTTAGACCACACCGGTTTCGAGGAGTAAACGTATATAAATTCCAGACAGGCATATATAAACAATGATCCACGTCTGAATTTTAGATAAGATAACTCCTGACTAGGCTCGACGGAGATCAATAGGCACTGAAAATCAATGGGCCACTTTGATCTTTCGGGGATTTCTGGGAACGATTGGTTCTAGGACTAAAAGTCAAAAATTGTCCTTCGGGCGGGACCAGGATTTGGGCCCTCAGGGGGCCCCAGGCAGGAAGCTGGTTCGGCTCGCTGGATGCAAGTCAAGTTCTCTTCACAACGTACGATACCTCTTATTTATACATTACCATACGCCGTGATTTGTGCAGGATTTTAGGCAGGGATGCGCTGGAAGACGACGGCGCCGGCGGCTCGTAATTTCTGCGCACCTCGATTGTTTCTTCGTGCCTCGGCGATGTTTTCGGACAATTTGTGACGAAGTTTTGGCGGCGGTCAAATTTGAACGTATTCCAATACGTAAAAATACGATTTCGGCCGGCGCTAACGTCACAGAACAGGTTGTCTATTTTTACTTTAGTTAATTTTTGGGCCCACGGTCGACTAATTTGCTGCAGACTGGCGCTAAAAAAACATTTTTTACCTATACCTCGTAATGCATTTACAATAGTTTAACTGTGTATTCTCGCTTCTTATGTGCTGAGTGCAGATTTTTCATAGTTTGCTGCATTTTCTACGGCCGCTTTCATTTTGCAGGTATGGATTGCTATATTCTGTTTCACTTGTCATGACAATCAAATAATGCAGGTTTTTTTGTCTTTCGGGTTCTTCGCCACGCCGTTTTTAAATCTTCTTCCAAGAACCAATTCGCTATTCTGTGCGACTTACGAGTGACCCAACAGCCTTTTTATGGATAATGAAAAACCACCACCAGGTAGTGGTCTTGGAGCTATTAGCGGACCTGCTGCATCGTTAGGAACGCAAGGTCAGGTTTTTCCTATCTTTTGTCATACACCTGAATCACGCCAGCAAACGTATCAGATATAAGAACTATAGAAATTATTAGAGCCCGACAGTGCTTGCTGCATCCAAGCTATCAAGCTCACAGAAAATTCAAAAAAGAAATCCAGTACTTTTGCTGTTTCAATTTAGAGCTCTCAAGATCGCATCTTGCCAGTAGTTAAACTTTATATATGTAATACGATAATATTTGTAACGTGTAATTTTTAAAAAGTTAGTGTCAAGTAAACTGTCACTCATTGATTGCAATAACAATATCTATGAGGATGCACGTAAATATGAGATAATTATGATCTCATAACATAATAAATTATCGGGTGCATCTCCAAAAAAAACCTGCAAACAGAAATGTGTAAACGTAGAACAAACATTAATTAAGTTCAACTTAAAGAAAGCAGCTGGATACGATATGACGACATATTTAACAATGAACTACCACAATAAATATGGAAAGCAGATATTTCGGAAGATAACCGGTACGCATTTAAAACAAAATTAAATATTTCCTCTTTATTCGCTAAGACATATGGATCAAGGTTTAATTAGGCAGCTATTAAACTGAAAAGTGGTTAATAAAAATTTTGAAAATTATATAGGTACACTATTCTAGAGTATCGCCAGTGTAGCTCAGTGGTTAGAGCATTGGACTGCGGTGCGGAAGTCTGGAGTTCAAATCTCAGAATCGATGCCTGGCGGGCGGCCTACCCAGTCGTTTTAAATAAATGGGGACCTGCGTTCGAAAGAACAAGGGGTAATAATGCGGTTGTCTAATGCGTGATGCTCATCACATCACCACGTGTCATAAATTTGACACGCGACAGCCGGGTGTGAGAGCGAGGATACAAAAGCTCTGACCCTCCGCCTTGCAGTCCGAGCTCCTTCATGGGGTGCTAGTGCCTCACCATTATTATTATTATTATTATTATTATTCTAGAGTAGCCCCATTAAAACAAATGGAACTATTCTGGAATGGATTCTGTGATCGGAAACGAAGCATGCATTAGAAAATAAACAGTGAGGACTTAAAGAGAGAATAAGGGCGCAATACTAATTGGATATGGCCAGAAAAACGCTTGATTAAGCATTCGCTATAGTTAGCCTACTAGCTACCTTGCTGCAAGGCAACAATAGGAAAATAGTAATAAAAAAATTAATTAAAGAAGAATGAATTATGAATATTTATCACGCAACGATAGATATCACAAGAGCGTAAGAATGCAACAGGAAAAATTCCCATCAAACTACATTTATAGAAGTTTTTATAATTTTATGTACAGGATTGGTTACAGAAATCTTAAACTAATGCATATCGGAGTAGACTAGTAGTCATTCACCGGCAGCAAAGCTGGCATAAATATATAGTTCAATCAGGAAGCGAC